>JAWQFJ010003121.1:270914-468414 GCA_034096865.1 Theodoxus fluviatilis | reverse complement strand
CCTTAGCAACGGTATTTCAAACTCCGTTTCCAAAAATAGCTGACCTTATTTTTCTTCGACATCCACAGAGCGGGAACGCCGAGAGAGCGGCCTTTCTAACGGTATATAACATGAAGGGGTTCTGCAAGGGTTTAGGTGTGTTTATTGCGGCTAAAATGAGGCAATTAACGCTAATTACAGGGAGCTTTTGAAACAATACATAACACAAAAGTCGTTATTTTACCATCAAAATATAATTCTTCAAAATGTTTCCTTTACTGGCATGATAGTTTGAACCATGTAGAATCTATTTTCATCAAAAAGTGAAAATCACCCAGAGTGACCCTCCCTGCCTTTTTTCAGTCGTAGCGCAAAATAGTGCCGCGCGACTTAGCACTGGTTTTGGACGATGATCAAAACGACTACGACAAAGTCAAGAAGAAATTTGATGAACATTTCATACCAAAGAGGAACGTGATTCACATCAGAGCAACATTTCACAGCAGGAACCAGAAAGAAGGTGAATCAATTGAACAATACGTCAATGCTTTGTATGAACTAGCAGAGCATGCTGCTTTCACAGAGAAGAAGGACACTATCAGAGATAGACTAGTCCTGGGGCTGAGAGACAAAGATCTTTCTGGAAAGCTACAGCTAGAGAGCGAGCTGACTTTGGAGAAAGCAATCATGAAGTCGAGACAACATGAACAAGTGATGGCTGAACTAGAGGAACAGAGAGGTGCAACATCAGTTGATGGAGTCCGCTTCCGACCCGGGTGGAACCGAGGAGGGAAGGGATCCTCACATCAGAATGCACACGCGCATAATTCAGAGAAATTTGCGTGCAAGAAATGCGGAACTAGCCATGAAAAGTGGAAGTGTCCAGCATACCAGAAGAAATGCCACAAATGTGGGAAAATGTCACATTTTGCAAAAATGTGCAGGTCTAAGTCCAAGACAAAGAAAACGGATGAAGTTACTTCAGAGCCAGAGCCAGAAAGAGAGCTTGAAACAGAGCCAGTAACAGAGCCAGAAAAAGAGCCTGAGAGAGCCAGAGCCTGAGAAAGAATACTTCATAGGAAACATCGAGTCCAATGAACCACCATGGAGGGTGAATTTGAAGTTGGAAGAAACCTCTATCAACTGGAAGATTGATACCGGGGCCGACGTCAACCTGATTAGCAGATCTACATGGGCAAAGCTAGGACAGCCGAAGCTGCTTCCAGCAAATCATGTCAACCTGATGAGTCCAGGGGGCAAAGTGAAAACACTAGGTCACTTCACTACCAAGTTTGAGAAGAACTTCAAGAAGATTGAAGCTACAGTGTTCGTCATTGATAATGACTCTGACAGTCTTCTGAGCCGAAGCACAGCTACAGCGCTGAATCTTGTACGGAGAGTGAACTCAGTCACTTTCGCAGCCATGAAGTGTGAGCCTGTGAAGATCAAGCTCAAGGAAGGTACACAGCCGTACAGCATATCCACACCAAGAAGAGTGCCAATTCCACTGCAAGAAAAGGTGAAGAAAGAGTTGGAGAGGATGAAAGAAGACGGAATAATAGAAGAAATCACAGAGCCGACTGAGTGGGTGTCACCCATGGTTCCAGTACAGAAGCCTAACGGTGACGTCCGGATCTGCGTGGATCTGAAGAAATTGAACCAAGCAGTCCAGAGAGAGCGATACGTCATTCCTTCAATAGACGATATCATCCACAAGCTTCGAGGTTCCAGTGTGTTCTCCAAGCTTGACGCTCAGTCAGGATTCTGGCAGCTTCCGCTTCATGAAAGCACAGCCAAACTCACTTGCTTTCTTACACCCTACGGCAGATTTTTATGAAAAGACTCCCTTTTGGTATTTCTTCTGCACCAGAAGTGTTTCAACGGGTCATGACAGAGTCACTCCAGGGCATAGACGGAGTCATCTGCTACTTCGACGACATCGTTTGCCATACCAAGACGATGGAGGAGCATGACGCGCTGCTTGCAAAAGTCCACCAGAGGCTTGATGAAGTAGGCCTTCGCTTGAACAAGACCAAGTGTGAGTACAAGAAGAGGGAGATCACCTTTCTTGGTCACGTCATCAACAAACAGGGCGTTCGTCCAGATCCGTCCAAGATCAAAGCGATCGAGAGTTTGTCAGAACCAGAAGACATCGCCGAGCTTAGAAGATACTTGGGCATGGTCAACTATCTTGGCAGGTATCTACCACACCTGTCCACTGTTCTGAAACCGTTGAACGCACTGTTGACCAAAGACGCAGCGTGGACATGGGGTCCTGAGCAGTCAGAAGCCTTTTTGAAAGTGAAGGAGATGCTCACCACTGCGCCTACCTTAGCGTACTTCGACCCAAAGAAGCCGACGACAGTTTCAGCTGACGCGTCGAGCTATGGTCTCGGAGGAGTTCTTCTCCAGGAACATGAAGATGGATTGCGTCCAGTCGCATTCTGCTCCAGAACACTGACCAAAACAGAGACAAACTATGCACAGATCGAAAAGGAAATCCTCGCATCAGTTTGGGCTTGTGAAAGGTTCGAGAGATACTTGGTAGGACTAGACAGCTTTACGCTTCAAACTGACCACAAACCGCTCATTCCGCTCATCAACACCAAAGACTTGTCGGAAACACCACTGAGATGCCAAAGGATGCTGATGAGGCTGATGAGGTTCAAGCCAAAAGCAGTGTACATTCAAGGGAAAGACATGACGATAGCAGACACCTTGTCGAGAAGTCCTTTGAAGCCAGAGAAAGAAGAAACAGCACTGCAAGAAGACGTAGAAGCCTACGTGTACGAAGTCACAAGCGCTTGGCCAGTTTCAGATGCCAAGCTGAACCAGATGCGTGAGGAGACCCAGAAGGACGTCAACCTCAAAACAGCGCTAGACTACACCATCAAGGGATGGCCAGTCTACAAAGAAGATGTCAAAATGGCAGCCAAAGACCTCTTTGCCGTTCGTGGAGACCTCAGTACTCATGAAGGACTGTTGATCTATGGCGATCGAATCGTCGTACCAGTTTCCATGCGAGCAGAAGTCTTAGAGAGAATCCATGATGGTCACATGGGTATCACCAAGTGCCGTGAAAGAGCAAAAACATCAGTGTGGTGGCCACACATAAGCCATGACATCAAAAACAGAGTTGCAGGGTGCAAACACTGTCTAGAGAAGAAACCATCGCAAGCGAGTGAGCCATTGCTTCCGTCAACGATGCCAGAACGACCCTTTCAGAGGATCGCTGTTGACATTTGCGAGATCAGGGGACAGAACTACCTCGTCTCAGTTGACTACTACAGTCGCTACATTGACATAGCTCAGCTCAGCAAGGTGACCTCCACAGCAGTCATCAACAAGATGAAGTTTATCTTCTCACAGCATGGGATTGCAGAGACAGTAGTTTCTGACAATGGAACACAGTTTTCTTCAGCCGAATTCAAGAAATTCGCTAAAGAATGGAACTTTTGCCATGTCACCAGTTCTCCTCACTATCCACAGTCCAACGGTGAGGCGGAACGCGCCGTGAAGACAGCAAAGGAGATCCTGAAACAGAAAGACTATCTCCTTGCATTGCTGACTTACCGAGCTACTCCACTCCCAACCCTTGGAGTAAGCCCGGCAGAGCTAGCGTTTGGAAGGAGGCTACGCACAACCCTACCCGTCCTTCCCCAGTCCCTTTTTCCATGTAAAGTGGAACATGACACAGTACGCCAGCGTGATGCAAAGTCAAAGCAGTCACAAAAGCAGTACTTTGACAAAAGAGCACGGAGCTTGCCAGAGCTTCAACCCGGTGACCTCGTCCTCATGAAGGAGGAGGGAAAGAAAGGCTGGAAGAAGCCAGGCGAAGTCCTTGAAAAGTGTGCTCCAAGATCCTACCTCGTTCAGACTCCTGAGGGTAGGCTGAGGCGTAACCGTAAGCACATCAGGTTACGTACGTCCGAGCAGATCACCGTAGACAACCCGAAGGTGTCGACGCAGATCTGACATAAATAAGAGGAATGAGTCTCCAGAGAGAAACCTACACACTTTGGGGAGTTTTACCTAAACCCGGACGCGTTACTTTTTGTCACGTTTGTGTCCAACATCAGCGCCGGGCCCTGGAGTTAGGGCGTAGGGACCACCTGTTGTGAGTCAAACGTGGGATGGAGTTAAAACATAAAGCTTCACCCGTTATTGATATATCCAACCATTTCAAGATGACGGAAATTTTTACCAATCAATGAAGTGTGTAGGTTTCTCGACCAATCAATGAAGTGTGTAGGTTTCTCTCTGGATCTGCGTGTAAATAAGAGTACTTATCTGAATCTCCACGTCTTCTTTCTGCAGCTTTAAAGCCGTGAAGAATCTCTGGAAACGTTGCTTCCACTCGGGCCTTGCTGTAGGTTTGCTAAAGTCGAAGTTTTCCGGAGGCTTGAACATCTTCACTGTTACTCCTCAGACCAGTACCACGTGAAACTGGTTCTAGAAGGTTCGCAGCAAGACGCACACTGGATTTGGATCTCAGTTCAGCACACGTACAGTTCACAGTTTACCGCTGCCACCATGTTGTGTTCCGAGTGTTGTACTTCTTTCAATCAATAAAGACTGGAGGCTTGTAATAATAGTTTATTCATAGTTCAACTCGTAGAATTTACTAAGATACTTACAGTGTAACTCAACGTGTCGTTGGCCCTCCCTCCAATTGGCGCCCCACAATTCCCCCGCCGCGCATGCACGCATAACGCATCATCTAATGACATAGAATTCAGAACGAAGGCAAACCCAAGTGAAAAAAACATGATAACACTACAAGCGTGGATGTGTCTTTGCATACTTAGTGTGACTGTTCTGTCGGAGTGGATGTGTCTTTGCCAACTCAGTGTGACTGTTGTTCTGTCAGAGTGGATGTGTCTTTGCAGACACAGTGTGACTGTTGCTCTGCCAGGGTGGATCTGTCTTAGCAGTGTTAGTGTGACTTTTGTTCTGTCAGAGTGGATGTGTCTTTGCAGTCTTAGTGTGGCTGTTGGTCTTTCAGAGTGGATGTGTCTTTGCAGACACAGTGTGACTGTTGCTATGTCAGGGTGGATCTGTCTTAGCAGTGTTAGTGTGACTTTTGTTCTTTCAGAGTGTCAAGGAATTTTGTTGGGTGTTGAGGGTTTTAAGATAAATAAATTAATTAAATAAATTTACAAATTAAAAATGGACCCTGATAATGGAAACACCACAACCCAGGATTTTCAAACAAAACCCTAACTGCCACTTGCCTGCAACCATAAAGGGAATAAACATGGAAAACAACAAATTAAATAAGACACTGAGGGTAGAAGGAAAGTTTTACAACAATATTTTAATCAAGAAACAAACATCAAAATAAATCCCAACCCACAAATGGCCAGTCCCCCAAACAACACAATAACAATGACAAACTCCATCTCCCATGGCCTCACACAGCCATCTGTCGCACAGGCTCACAGGGTCAGAGGTCAGCCTCATCAGGCTAGAAGTGACCTTAGCCGCTGATACACACTGAATGAGAGAATCCCGCGCCCTCCCCCCACAGCCACCGCGGTGGTTGGAGGCACGCGGGTCTC
This sequence comes from Theodoxus fluviatilis, assembly GCA_034096865.1. Lineage (NCBI taxonomy): Eukaryota > Metazoa > Mollusca > Gastropoda > Cycloneritida > Neritidae > Theodoxus > Theodoxus fluviatilis. The sequence continues at coordinate 462,874 of JAWQFJ010003121.1, read as the reverse complement.
ACATTAAACACATAACAACAGCGCGAGAACGCTACTACCCGTCACTCTAACAGTGACACTGATAAATGCCTCTCCCTCCGTCTTCCCGCTAGACGACAGGGACGAGCGCATAAACTTGACCACTAGGCTCTCGGTTCGCCTCTCCATGACGCACCCTCACACAGTCTTGTCCTCCTACTCAGACAAACGGCAGCGTCCACACTAGACCTACACCCTGTGTGATACTCTCTCTCAACAGTCTGGGACAATCAATCAATGGCCTCTAGCCAAAGTCACAGTCAGAGTCTCCGAACTCCGGCGGATACAATAAGTAAAGGAAAAAAAACCCGGCTCTTACCATAAGACGCCCCTCGAATCCTTTGGAACACACACAATCCAACGTATTGCCTCTGACAGGCGCTACCTCCAGCAGATAGTCCTTACGTGAACATCCACGTTCACGCGCTCACTCTCCGTCTCGGTCGTAGTCCCTCCCAGCGGTTGTAGAGGACGAGGCTCCTCTGCTGTATCCACTTGATAGGCGGCCGTCGACCTCCAGTCGGCCCCAGGATGTAGTCGCTCCAACGGCTACCAGTAACCCTCGGCTAGGACTTGTACCACGCTCCACCACGTAGATACACGTCGACGACTCTCTTGAGAACAGCAACGGCCCTAGGGCCAGAACAGCGGCGGCTCGCCTCACTGCTCGCACTTCCAAAGTGGTCTACACCACGCGGTCACGACTCACTCCCGTAGTCTGACCAACAGCAACGGCCTGACACAGCGGCCTGGATGGGTAGCTACACTGTAACCTCGACAGTTAGCCTAAAACGCTTAGTCTCAACCCGGTTCCTCTTACTCTTAAGCCTGAAATAAACAACACGACCTATTACCACACTATAAGACAGCGTCCCCTGCCCCCTGCCCTTACTACACACGCATTTACTCTTCCCATCCCAAATGACAAGAGAAATGACAGACGCTCTTCCACGCGTCGTTAAACAAACCCAGTAACTCAACTTTCATCCAGAACAATTGAAAAATACCTCTCTTCCATTTCTCACAGCCAAACGCTCTTGCACATCAAATAGTTTGAGCAATTCTAGATAAAGTTAGTCCCCACACAACTGGCGTTCTTACGTGCATACGCACAAGCATTCCAAACTCAACCAATAATCACACTCACCTCAAATCCACAGGCCATGAATCCTGTAATGGACACGTCGTGCTTGTTCAGGGCAAACAATTCCCTCTCGAACAGCGTGGAACCCATGGTTGGCAGTTCTACTGCCCCATGTCCCACTAGAGCTCCAGACATGCTAACGACGTCCTGCTCTCCCAACGGATGAGAGATGAATCAATCGTTCGAATTTTGTGACGTTGACCACGTTCGAATTTTGTGACGTCGACCACGTTCGAATTTTGTGATGCGTTCGAATCTTCCTTCCACTTTCAAACGAATTCTTCTGATCCCTCTCGGGAAAAATTGCCCTCATAGCAACAGTGTTCGGATCCCGGACTTGCTGAGCTATTTTTAACTCACTCCTTGCGCGTATAACGCGACACAGAGTGGATGTGTCTTTGCAGACGTAGTGTGTTGTTTTGTCAGAGTTTATGTGCCTTTGCAGACTTATTGTGATTGTTGTTCTTTCAGAGTGGATGTGTCTTTGCAGACCTAGTGTGTTGTTTTGTCAGAATTTATGTGTCTTTGAAGTCTTAGTGTGACTATCACCTTCCTCCACCTTCATTCGCACAATTCTCAAATTCTTCTTGTTTTCTTGTCTAGGGGTATCACAAGTGGAGGGGGGGGATAATTAATTCACTCACTCACTCTCTCACTGTTCGCATGACGTGACACAATGTTCGTTAAGGATTTTCTTTAATGAAACTGAATTATGAATAAAGATCAAATTCAAGGCAAATGAATAAAAACATCAATCACTTCCATCAGTCTACCCTCTAACTGAAACGTAGAGGATTGCTTCCTCTGAACCAACAACGAAATTGATCCCAAAGTTACTCACGAGTTTCAAGCAGATGGGCGACGCCCTATTCTTGAATGCTTCACTGACGAACTTTGCTCAAAGAACGCTGTCCACTCAGACCAACACACACACTCTCTCTCAAGGCTACACCTTGGAAGGAGAAAGGCTATAGATACTCGTGATATCTTGTATCCACACACACATGACGCAAGTACCTGTGTGGATCTAGGTTTGCACACTCAGCCAGCGTTCCGCACCAACAGAGGGAAAATTCTCCATACTACGAAACGGCCTCACAATCCGGCGAAGCTCGTTCATTCATTCAAAGGATACTGTTCTTCATACAGCAGTTCAGATGGTCGGGGGAGAGGACTTGAAGAATTTCTTTAACATGTCCCACTGCTACACGGAGCAGCTTCACCCACGTCTCTTCACGACGCTAGGCTAGGAGCACACTGGTTTAACTTTCAAACGCCTCCGGCGGGGAAGCATCTCCCACAGTACACACATGACCACACTCATCCAATCAAATCATCAGGGAAGCGTCCCTCACAGTGCACACATGATTACCCCCAACCAATCAAACCATCACTGCCTCATCAACGGTCTCAGCTTGTTCTCGCCAAACATTGCATTTCAAATAACACAGAAACTAGGACAAAGGTCAGACTGTAATTCCCACCAAACCTCACATTTCAAACAACACAGAAAATAGGACAAAGGTCAGGCCGTAATTCCCGCCAAACCTCGCATTTCAAACACCACAGAAAATAGGACAAAGGTCAGACCGTAATTTCCGCCAAATCGCACATTTCAAACAACACAGAAAATAGGACAAAGGGTCAGACTGTAACAGTGACCTTTGGTCTGTGAAACTATATGTGTCTTTGCAGACTTAGTGTGACTGTCGTTCTTTCAGAGTAGAAATGTCTCTGCAGACTTAGTGTGACAGTTGATCTGTCAGAGTGGATGTGTCTTTGCAGACTTATTGGCATTGTTGCTCTGTCAGAGAGGATGTGTATTTGCAGTCTTGGTGTGACTTTTGTTCTGTCAGACTGGATGTGTCTTTGTAGACTTAGTGTGTTGCTCTGTCAGAGAGGATTTGTCTTTGCTGTCTTAGTATGTTGCTCTGTTAGAGCAGATGTGTCTTTGTAGACTTATTGTGCTGCTCTGTCAGAGTGGACGTGTATTTGCAGTTTTAGTATGTTGCTCTGTCAGAGAGGATGCGTCTTTGCAGACTTAGTGTGGCTGCGGTTCTGTCTAGAGGATGTGTCTTTGCAGTCTTAGTGTGGCTGTTGCTCTGTCAGAGAGGATGTGTTTTTGCAGTCTTAGTATGTTGCTGTCAGAGTGCATGTGTCTTTGTAGACTTATTGTGTTGCTCTGTCAGAGTGGATGTGTATTTGCAGTCTTAGTGTGACCAGATGGTCGACAGAAAGATACGAGAAGAAGCGAGAGTAGAGAGACAACCGCGCTGACTGCTTCATTTCTTCTCTTTATTACAACCAACATCAACTTCAATCACCTCAACTTCAACTTCAACTACTTCAACTTCAACTTCAACTTCAACTGTCAATTACCTCAACTTCAACTTCAGTCACCTCAACTGTCTTCTTCCTCCTCTTCATCTTCCTCCTCCTCCAACTCCTCAGGAGTATCACTCTCCTCCTCAGACTCTCAACTTCATTTACCTCAGACTGCTCCCACCAGCGCCTCAGGCCCGATCCGCTACACACATCTCAGCTCAGCTTCACTCCTTGGCCAATGAAACGGATTTAATCCTTTCTGGTCCTCGAACCATTAGTAGTTTCTTCCTCTTCATCTTCCTCCTCCTCCATCTCAAATCGCAACTTCCTGGTTGATGCAAACAAGATCCAACGGAATGCAGTACACATAAATCCGTGGCACAAAATCCTTGCAGAACCGTTGTTTTTTTCTTCTTCAACGTCACAATCCCGTGACGACATACGTATCCAAGTAAGGGGAGGTAATAGAATTAGAAAGGGGAGAGTGTGCCTGTCGAGAATAGGCCTAAACCATCGTCTGCTACAGAAGGAAAATAAGGCACAGGCTGAACAGTGCAGTGGGATGTAAAAATGCATCCTTAACACAAGAACTGCTACCCATAACACACACACAAATGATCATAGTTATGCAATAGAAAAGGGAAATAATAATTATGTAATAATAAAGGGAAAATTATTTGTGGGGGTCACATTAGTATGTTGCTCTGTCAGAGAGGATGTGTCTTTGCAGTCTTTGTGTGACTGTTCTGTCTGAGTGGATGTGTCTTTGCAGTCTTGGTGTGGCTGTTCTTTCAGAGTGGATGTGTCTTTGCAGTCTTAGTGTGACTGTTGTTTCAGAGTGGATGTGTCTTTGCAGTCTTGGTGTGGCTGTTCTTTCAGAGTGGATGTGTCTTTGCAGTCTTAATATGTTGCTCTGTCAGAGAGGATGTGTCTTTACAGTCTTTGTGTGACTGTTGTTCTTTCAGAGTTGATGTGTCCTTGCAGATTTAATGTTTTGTTCTGTCAGAGAGGATGTGTCTTTACAGATTAGATACAAGATACTTTATTGTCCTCATTGTACAAGGAAATTCGTTTTGTCGGTGTCAAAAACATAATACATACATACAAAAACAGAAACATACAAGAAGTTCAACATTAATTAACTCAATCACATCGCTCAAGTTATGGAATGTTATTAAGTGTGCTGATCTGTCAGAGTGGATATGTCATTGCAGTCTAAGTGTGACTGTTGTTCTGTCAGAGTGGATGTGTCTTTGCAGATTTAATGTTTTGTTCTGTCATAGTGGATGTGTCTTTGCAGTCTTAATAATTTGCTCTGTCAGAGAGGATGCGTCTTTACAGATTAACCCATTATGACCGGATGCTACATGCACGTTACATCTCCCTTTCAGACCGGATGCTACACAGACGTTGCATTTGACAGTGGTGTACTTCTTGTTTCTAGGAAGTTGAGAAGTGAAGAAATTTTTTTTTAATGAATGTTGTCGCGTTTGTGTTTTTTCCTTTAAAAACCCTCAGGTTTTAGGAAGCTGTTTTCATCACATGCTGTAAGTCATAATGGGTTAAGTGTGTTGCTCTGTCAGAGAGGATGTATTTTTACAGATTGTGTTGCTCTGTCAGAGTGGATGTGTGTTATGAGTCACACTATTTCACTTATTTCCAATGCTGGGTCGTTTATATCTGGGGGTAAACAATACTAGCTATGCTCGCAACGCTTCCATACATTCATCCAAACAGAGATGGCACAAGTCTGAAATGAGAGGTGGGAACACAAAATCACGATTCAAAACACTTTACTTCTCCCACAACCAAAATCCAAAAATGAGCGATGGACGCTATAATCAAGTTACTAATAACTATTATGCAATCATAGTAATCTATTTTTAAAAAACATTCCCCAAAACAATCAGATAAATGGTCTGCCAAACGGGTATTGATACTTAGCTGGTAGTGATGAAAATTCTGCCAATCCCAGGCCACATTGGCGGAGCTCGCCGGCCACACGTGGTGAGGAGTGGGAGGGGTAGGGGGAATCCCGTGCTATTCGAAGAGCTCGCACGCACACACACACTTCGACGAAACTTAGTTAGCGAGGTTGTGCCTCCAGGCTCTACCCCAGTGAACTGGTCAGGCGACAGGCAGACTCTCTATCCTGTGGGGACAGGCGACAATTCTTTTCTGCACAGGGGTGACTTGAGACGACTTTGAAAGCTGGCGGTGGTGACTTGAGATGAAACGTGGATTATACCACGTGGACGCGCTGCAGGTGCGAGCGTGGCAGCAGACGGCGTGGGTCGCTCTCTCTCTCTCTGCGCAGTCACGCTCAGGACGAGCGTGGGCTCGTAGCAGACGACACGTGTGTGGGGCCGACGATACGCCTCTTATATGGCGACTCTTGTAGTGAGGCGCTTTCTTGACTGAAAGAGGACTCTGTAGTTGCCTTCTAGCTGGGGAGACGGCTTTTGTCGCTTCTGGACGGAGGGAGGTTGCTGTTTCTGTTTCCTCCAGTGACGAGGGCTGGGCAGAATTCCGGCATGACCTGTGATGACAAAGTCTGAACGTGGTGACGGCAGGGTCTAGACGTGAAGTAATTCTGGTACTTTAGTCGTGGAGGATGTGTCTTTGCAGTCTGAATGTTACTGTTGATGTGTCAGAGTGGATATGACTCTGCAGTCATATGTTGCCTTGTTAGTGGATGTGTCTTTCCAATCTTATTTTGGCTCTTGCTCTGTCATTACTTGGTTTGACACATTGTGGGCTCTTGGGTCTGTGGGCTTCCTGTCTTATTTTTCCACTCTTTCTTTCCTGATTATTATACCATTTTATTGAAATGTAAAAACCAAACTGTATTCACCCTCAAAAAATTTGCCAGAAATGTAGTTTGGGTGTAAGACATCATTGCTTCCTGCTGGATAATCTGTGCAAGTATTTCCGTCATAATTCTGTGGAGAATGTCTGGTAGGGTACATTTTCTCTTGCAAGTCATAGCACTGTCTCCCCCTACTTTCAGATGATCACCACCGCCATGGACTCGGGCACCAAGGCAGCCATAGAGAAGCAGAGGAGCATGGTAGACGTCAGTCGGAGAACATCCCCTCCTCAGTCTCCAGTAAGACCTACTTGCTGTGTACATCCCATGTTACACTGTCTTCAAATTAGAAACTGAACTCCAGCTCAGATCTGTGGGCCAGAGAGAAAGCGTCTGGCACCAGAACATTTTTAATCAGGGCAACTGCCTGTCACTTTGTTTTCCTCCATGTATTATTGGGAAATTTGAGTGGAGGAGTCAGATGAAATTTTGTGATAGTTCATGAATACAAAACAAATAATGATCACAAAGATCGCTGGGAGGTGTTGGAATCTCAGGTTTAGTATGAAAACAAACGTTTCAGGCATAGCCCTTTATCAGAACATGAATATCTTTTAGTGCCATGCCTAGTATTTTTTTGTACTGTGTCTAAGAAGGCTCTCTGAGCTAGATGTGTTTCCTCTTGCTTGTGCAAGTACCAACCTCTGTTTCATCCTGTAAGATCCTGAAGAAGAAGCTGTTTCTTCAGGTTCCCAAATGATACAAATTTTTTCTGAATCTGCCATGCCAGTAAAATGTATTTCCTGTTCCTCAACCTGCTTGTCAGGCTTGCAACAGGATTCGCTCTACCTGGTCTGCTCAGAAAAAGCTTCTTCTCTGGCTTTCAGTTGTGCCAGAAATATGGTCTGTTTCTTTGTTTTCCTTGAGTGAGAGAAATATGGTCTGTTTCTTTGTTTTCCTAGAGTGTGAGTTACAAGTCTCTTTGGTTGGCAGACCATTAGAAATGACCCAACCTTTGTTTATATTTTCTTTTTACAAGCAGGTATGCCTGAGAAAAAGAAAGTTATTTCTATTTTTTACTAAAGTGTTTGCAAAACCTTACTGTTTCTGTGTGCCTGCAATGCCAGGGGAAAATAAGCTGTTTCCAAGTTCAGAGTTTTTGTGGGAAAATGTGCTCTGTTTCTGTCAGGAAAGATAGGCTGTAGCCATCCACTGTACCTGCTTGCAGGAGGGAGCATCCGCAGAGCCTAGACCCGGCACCAGCAGTCAGGGGGAAGAGAAAGCAGTGGAAGAGGAGGAAGAGATGGACCATGAAAAGGGTAGGTGTCCCTTTGAACCCTTGGTATGGAACAGTGAACCCTGTAGGGCAGTGGAAGATGATGTTTAAAAAAAGGACTCAGGAACAATTTATTTATCTGCAAGTGAAATGAATGAAAGATTGCAGACATACCAGGAGAAAGAGGGAACTTTGCACATTGAGAAATTCATGTACTCCTGATAAAGCTGCATGAACCATTCACTAGAATGGGCTGGATTCATTGGCAGCTTTCAGTATAGCCTGGTTCAGCACTTTGATCTTTTTGTTGATGTTCTGCCTTTTGTGTCGGATTTCCCCAGTGTACATGTCCGCCTTCTCAGCGAAACGCTCCCAGTTGGCCTTCTTGTAATTCCATCTTGGGAATGTTTTGGCTTTTCGTGGTTTGAAGTTCAGGTCCAAGCTGAGTTTCACGGGTCTATGGTCACTCCCCCCAAGCTGGCTGAGGACTGACCGGGTTGCCTTCCTAGCAATATCATTGGTGGCAAAGGCCAGGTCAGGTGTTGTGATTATCAGCCATCGTCTCGAGAAGAATGTTGATTGGTCATCAGGGGCATTCAGGAGCAGGAGATTGTTGTCGATTTGCCAATCTTCCACCTGTTCTCCTCTTCTATCTGCCTTGTCATATCCCCATGCTTCTGAATGACTGTTGAAATCACCAGTGATAAGGCACTGGCTTTCTGGGAGTTCCATTTGGTCAAGTGAGAGCTCCTGGTCAGGTGGACAGTAGACGTAGAAAATCGTCATCTTTTCATTTTCCATCATGATGTTGACACCATGGATCTCTGCCTGGTTGTTGGTGTTGACACAGAACTCTTGGGCTGGAATGGAGTTCTTGACTAGAATAGCCACCACTCCTTTTGATCTTCCTTCTCTGTCCTGTCTGAAAACCTGGTAACCCCGCATACTGAAACGCTGTGTCGCTTTCAGATGGGTTTCCTGTATGCAGGTGACATTAATTTCTTCCTGGCGGAACCTTTCTGCAAGAGCAATCTTTTTATTTGAGGCTCCAACAACTCTGAACAACATTAAACTGAAGGCAGCAGCTGCAAAACACAAACAGGTTTTCAACCAGGAAGCTCGCAGAAGCTGGCATGAAAAAACTGAGCAGCTGAACTTGGACAAAGATGGCAACAAACTATGGAAGCTGGCTCAAGCTATGAATGACGAGAACAGTAAAAGCTCGCAAATAACACTCACCCATGACCAGGAACTGCTGACTGGAAAGAAAGCAGCAAACCATTTCATCAACCAGTATGCTGAGACAAGCCACCTACATGTACCCTTGGAGAGGAGAGCAGAGGTGAGGGCAGCCCAACCGATAAACAAAGAGGCCCAAGTGGAACCCTCCATGAACACGCCGTTCAATCTCCAGGAGCTTGAGGATGGACTGTCTGCCCTGAAGCAAAGAAAAGCACCAGGCCCTGACAAGATCACAAATGAAATGTTGCTTCATCTTGGCCCAAAATCAAAGAAGAAGCTACTGCAGCTCTACAATGAGAGCTGGAGAACAGGGACTGTGCCACAGGTGTGGAAGGAAGCCATCATGATACCAGTGCACAAAAAGGGCAAAAACCGGGCAAAGGCTGAAAGTTACCGTCCTATCAGCCTCACCAGTTGCACAGGGAAGCTGATGGAACGCCTCATCAACACCAGGCTTATGTGGCACTTGGAAGACAAACAGCACATCAGCCCAGAGCAAGCTGCCTTCAGTCAAAACCGGTCCACAGAAGACCAGATCACATATATTACCCAAGCAGTTGAAGATGCCTTTCAGGACAAGAAGCACACCCTTGCTGTATGGATAGATCTGGAAAAAGCCTTTGATAAGGTATGGAAAGATGGCCTCAAGCTCAAACTACGTCAGTATGGAGTCGCTGGACGTATGTACAAAGTGGATCGCCCAATACCTACACAATAGAAAAGCGAGGGCCCAGATCAAACAACACTCCAGCAAGAAGAAAGTCCTCAAAGAAGTTCCACAAGGAGGAGTGCTCTCCCCGACACTATTCCTAGTGTTCATCAAGGACTCTTGATTGTCTCACAAACAAGGTTACGGAGCTTCGGTGACTGCTCCTTCAACGTTGTTGGACCGAGACTCTGGAACCAACTTCCTGAGGGTCTGAGGGCTAGTCCATCCTTGGCCGCATTTAAAACTGGCCTCAAAACTTTTTTATTTTGTCTTGTCGCGGCATGAGCATGTTTATCGTGATAATGGCGCAGTAAAAATGAAAATACATACATGCATGCATACATACATACATGCATACATACATACATACATACATACATATCAAATCACTTTATTGCAGAAAATGTACAACAATCATACATGGCTGCTAAAATCACAGCTACGTAAAGGAACACTAGTCTAACTGAAGCACCCATCTGGACAGATTCGTCTCTTCAACGATGATATAGTAAAACTTCACAAGTCAGCTCATACAAAAGTTCATCTAACTTCCCTTTCCATTAAAAAATTTCTTCTGGCCCAAGCTCTCCTCGACCCTATCATGACTGACAGACTGATGTACTTAGCTAGACTCCTGCTTAAGCGTTTTGATAGGCCCAACAACATGAGGCCTTTGACAAATCTGTGATGTACAGTACCAAGGGACCCAATCACCAGGACTACTATTTTCGTGGAAAAGCCAGCATCTTTAAGCGAAAGACAGAGAGGCATGTACTTTTTAAATTTATGATGATAGCATCTTTCGATGAATGTGTCAAACGGGCAGGCCATTTCGATGATGAAGGCTGTTGAATTAAGATGATCTAAGACACACAAATCTGGTTTGCAAGGTCCTACCACTGACAACCCGTCCATCGAGACATGTTGGTTTCAAATACTTCACAGAACTCAGTCAAAATCGCCTTCTCTAGTGTCTGCCTCACAGTGTGCACACATTTGTCGTGCCTCTCTGTGTACAGACCTTTCAGCCTGTTACAGCCATTCAAGGCATGCGAGTTAGTGTCTGAATGAAACCCGCAAAGTGTGCACGCTCTTGAGTAGGTGTCCGGGTAATAAACGTTGTTAACCGCGTTTGTCTCTAGAAGTTGCAGTCTCCCCTTCACCACAAACTTCTTGATATGGTCGTTGATGTTGCTGTTGGAGAGATGCGTGTTGGAGCACGTCATGTCAGCTACAGGGGAGGCCTCTCTTAATAGACCGCCTTGTTGTTTCAAACCCCGCCAGTGATCAAGGTCTTGTAAGATTTCCTTCTCTTTAAGGGCTCTATAGAGTGTTGAATGGTCGGTGAAGCGCAGTGATATGCAGTCGTCATCTGCAGCTGGAATCGCAACTGCAAACATATTTTATCCGCGTCAAAGTCAAGTTGGATCCTCAGGCGGAGGCAGAGTTCATGCACTTCGATGAAACTCGACTGTGGCCAATTCACTTTGCTCTTTTTCTGGAGCCTTTGCCTTTCATCGATTTTATAGCCAGCAAAATTGTCATCGTATGTAGTTTGTGGCACCTTTCTCTTTTGCATGTGGAGAGCTAGGCTGGTTTTCGCTGTTTCTCTCACCGGTCCATCGTCGCTGTTTAGCACTGCTAGCCAAAACAACACTTTCTTAGCTTGGTACATTGTCTTTGGTTTCAGCAAGCCTAGGCCTCCTTTGTTCTTGGATGTGAACATTTGGCTTCTTGTGGAAGACGAGTTAAGCTTGAGATGGTCTCGTGCGAAATCAACGATCTCATCTTCCAATTCTTTGAGGAATTTTTCTGTCATCCACATGTTGCTGTAAAAAAATTTTAGTTTGGATGATGCCGTGACGTTGACAGCCTCGATCTTTTTGTTGACGGGGAGTGGAGACCTCAAGATCATGTGCAGTGTTGATGTGAATTCTGCCTTTATTTCCTCCAATTGCTTCTTTCCTGCTGTGCCAGCCAGGTTGACATGAAATCCAAGATAGGGCAGATACTCCACCAACTTCAGAGCAGAAGCAGAGGCCCTGAGAATGGCAGTGGCCCACTTACTGGATCACCGAGATGTGACACACCAGCACGTGGTCATCTTCACTGATGCTTTGTCTGTGCTGAGCGCACTCCAGGACCCTCGCAAGAAGGAATTGAATGAACTTGCAGCCACTCGGTCTGAGTTGGCCGCACAGGTGACACTGACACTCCAATGGATTCCTGCACACTGTGGAGTGCATGGAAATGAGACGGCTGACAGACTGGCCAGGGAAGGTGTTCAGCTGGACCAGGAAGACAGACAGGTCTCTTATGCAGAAGAGAAGACCATCATCAAGGCTCTGTCTCAGAAAAGTGGCGCCAGCAACATCCGAACTACAACCAAAATGACAGCTACCACTTTCTGAACAGAGCTGACCAAGTCATTCTGTTCAGACTCCGAACAGGACACAACAAATTGCCAGCACATATGTTCCACAAGTTCAAAGTCGGTCAGACAGACAGATGTTCTTGCGACACTGCCTTGATGACCGGTGAACACCTTCTCCAAGACTGCCCCCACCATGATGTCCTCAGAAAAGCCACATGGCCAGACCCAACACCATTGAGGAGCAAACTCTATGGCAACCTGGAGGAGCTGCGAACAGCTGCATTTGTGCGGACGACTGGCGCAATCATCTAGCGATCGACAAGAAGAAGACACATGATATTCAGAGAACTGAGATATCAGAGTGGTGATATGGAGATACGCTGTCCTGTTTCAAAGTGTCAGTCAATTTGGATTTAATGTTGTGTATTACAGCATGTCCTTAATGTTGTGTCATTTTGTATGGATTTTATGTTGCATGTGATTAATTTTTGTTACAAAAGTCTTTGTGTGGATTTTTGCATTGTGTTTGTGTGTGGATTTCCACATGTCAGTATGTGACTTTAGTTTTGAGTAGTTTTCGATAGTTTTAGCTTGTTTTTGTGTTACTTTGTGTCTATTCATGTGGACATACATGTTGTGCCTCTTTGTATGCCATCATGTGCAGGCCATTCATCACTGTGGAATGTAGTGTTTTTTGTCACTGTGTGAACTGTTTGGTTGCTTGTCACTTATGTGAACTGTAGTGACATGTGTCACTTTATGAAAATAATTATTTCTTTGGTTTGTGTGCTGGTCATTGAGAAGGCTTGAAGTTGTTTCTTGGTGTGGAGCTGATGCAGTGAGTGAGATGTGTCTTGTGGATTACTCTGTGTACTGCTGTTTGCAGCCATCCGAGCTACTAGGAACTGGATGAGCTTCTTTGTTGCCCTGCTGGGTAGCGTAGCAGACTGGATTATCAACGTCTGTAACCGCATCTCCCGTAACTACCGCCTGGTGGCCCGCAAGTTAAATGAAGAAATGAAGGTCATGAAGCGCAAAATTCAGGTGAGTGTAGATGTGAATATTGAGTTATGATGATGATTGATGATGATGATTGATGCCATTGATGATGGTGATGACATTGCTGATGGTGTGATAGTGATGGTCAATAATGACCCGATGGTTTTTATGACAGATATTGATGCAAATTTACCTTTTAGATACATGTTGAAATTGCAAATATTCATGGATAAAAAAAACAGGAAGAGATTTGCAGGGGAATTTTGCTACCTTCTGAAGGTGGTATGGAATTAATTTTCAGAAGACCCTCAGTTTCCCAGTTTCAGATCACAGAGTGAGACTGAGAGTAAGAAATGCAGTGACATGGAAGGGTGACATGGCAAAGGTGACATTGCATGGGTGCAGGACTGTGAAGTGACAATGACGTTGACAGTGACATTGCCTTTTTACATCCTGTAGGAGGAAAAGCAGACAATGGTGATGACAGAGATGGAGGAGAAAAGACGTGGTAGTCATTCGTCGGCGTCAGATTCACCACTCCATGACCAAGGAGAGGACACGACTGGGTGAGTGATTTCTCCTCCCTGTTTAGTGTATGTGCTTTCTTCAGAGAAGTGTTGGCGCTGTTTACACAATGCGGAAGCTACTGACACTTCTCTATCCCAGTCCTAAAAAGAGTTGACTGTTGTTTTGAACATGTTTTCAACTTCCCATGTGAGACTAAATATTTGTACTGGTGCAGCTTTGGCCTGCTTCCTAGTATCTTCTTCAGCATGTTGAAAGCTGTCTTGAGCCAAAAGAAAAAAATAGTTGTGGTTATGGTAACATGGCCACACACAAAAACCAAGGTCGGTAGGTTGCCCTGAATTTTTTTTTTTTTTAGAAGAGGTTGGATTGAACATAAATCATATTTTCTCTTTTTATACTTAAATAGTGGATTTCCCAAGTTGATCCTAGGGCAGGGAAGATGGGGCAGCACACATTTCATTAATTACCATTGATGTCTTTCTTTTTTATTTTTATTTTTTTGCACAATCCAAAAAAAGTTTAGGGTCAGTTGGGTTACTGCAACCACAACAAAATTTGGTTTTAGCCTTATCTGCACTGGTCTATGCTTGAGCTACCCAGGTATGTTTTTGACTCACATGCGAAGCAAAAGTGAGTCTATGTACTCACCCTTTTCGTCCGTCTGGGCGTCCGGGCGTCTGTAAAAAAACTTTAACGTTGGATTTTTCTCGGAGACTATTAAGTCTATCAACACCCAATTTGGCATGATGGGGTAGGATGACAAGGCGTACAAAAACATACATAGTGACTTGACTTTGCTTCAAGGTCAAGGTCACAGGAGCTCTTTAAAGTTTGATTGTATACATATTTTGAAGTGACCTTGATCCCGAACTATGGAAGATAACTCTTCCAAGCTTCATAACATTGTAGTACACATGTTATACTTTCATACTAGGTCACCCGTGTCGTCCGTCCGGGCGTCCTGCCGTCCGTAAAAACCTTTAACGTTAGATTTTTCTCGGAGACTATTAAGTCTATCAACACCCAATTTGGCATGATGGGGTAGGATGACAAGGCGTACAAAAACATTCATAGTGACTTGACTTTGCTTCAAGGTCAAGGTCGCAGGGGCCGTAAATGTAAAAAAACAGCCATTTTTCACATTTTCCCAATTTTCTCTGAAGTTTTTGAGATTGGATACCTGACCTATATATGGTGTATAGGGCGAAGTAAGCCCTATTTTTTTATACCAATTTGATTGATCTTGCTTCAAGGTCAAGGTCACAGGAGTGCTTTAAAGTTGGATTGTATACATATTTTGAAGTGACCTTGACCCTGAACTATGGAAGATAACTCTTCCAAACTTCATAACATTGTAGTACACATATTATACTTTCATCATGAGACACATTTGGTCACATATCATCAAGGTCAAGGTCACTTTGACCCTTATGAAATGTGACAAAAATGGGGTAATGAACCACTAAAAGTGACCATATCCCATGGTAGAAAGTGCCAATAAGCACCATTGTGCTTCCTATGTCTTGAATTAACAGCTTTGTGTTGCATGACCTTGAATGACCTTGACCTTGGGTCAAGGTCACATGTATTTTGGTAGGAAAAATGTGTAAAGCAGTTCTTAGTGTATGATGTCATTGCTAGGTGTAGTTGTTTGACCTTGACCTTGAAGGTCGCCTGAAGGTCAAGGTCATGTAAAGGTCAAGGTCAAGCATGTGAGTCGTATGGGCTTTGCCCTTCTTGTTTTCTTAATTCTGTCTATATAGAAATATTTGGTTTCTGTCAGAATAGGCTATATAAGGTGTGTGAATCCATCAGCATAATTTAGTAGAGTGGTCTGACTTTGCAAACAGGGTCTAGTAGCCATTTCTTACCCCTGCCTGTAAAACCCAAATAAGGAATCAGACCCCAGTTTGAAGTATCTAGTTGAGCTCCAGTTTGCAGAAGTGAATTGATGTGTGCATGCCCTGCCCACAGAGCCTAGGCAACGTCCCTGAATTCCTTATAAACAAAAGACCAGCTGCTGCTGTATTGGATTCCTGCTTTTGTTGCATGTTTTTCATTTTGCTGCATTTCAAGGAAAAGGTTTTCAGCTTTGTGTAATTTGAAGGTTTTAACTATGAGGAGGTTTTGTCTCGGCAGGACTGATGCTGACCTTGTGCAGATAACTGTGTCAGACCCCATGCCAGCAGCTATTCCCAAGTTAGTTCTGACATCAGATGAAGAGAAAAGTCGCAGCAGCTTTGGGTAGGTAACCTGTTTTACATTGTGTACGTATGTATGTGTGCACGTGTGTTGTGTGTGTGTGTGTTTGTGTGTGAGAGAGAGAGAGAGAGAGAGAGAGAGAGAGAGAGAGAGAGAGAGAGAGAGAGATTGATTGATATTTCTTTCATTGAGATGGACAGCCCATCTTAGTGTTAACATGTATAATCAAGTATGGATCTGGTGGACCAGAGACAGGTTGGGATGGCCAACAATAGCTCCAATGCCCTCTGGCAACATTATTGGCTGCATCTTTCATACAATGTGTTACCGGTCCTCCCATAATGAGTCACTTGAATACCTTTGATGATTTTCAGTTTGTTTTATCATAAAATACACTAAATGCTCTTCAAAATGATACCAAACTTATTATGATAATGCATTGGTTGCAGAGTGTTAACAATTTGAATACCCCTGCCATGAGAGAGAGAGAGAGAGAGAGAGAGAAATGAGAGAGAGAGAGAGAGAGAGAGAGAGAGAGAGAGAGAGAGAGAGAGAGAGAGAGAGAGAGAGAGAGAAATTGAGAGAGAGAGAGAGAGAGAGAGAGAGAGAGAGAGAGAGAGAGAGAGAGAGAGAGGAGTTTGTATGTGCAAATTAACTTCATTACAATCACCTACCTGTCCATTCACCCCTCCGTTTAAATCATCCCAAGAGAAGAGTTGGATCACTTCTCTTAACTCCTGTATGAGCTGCTATCAGTTGGATCACAATGATGAAATCTTACAGCTTCTTCAAAAGCAGCATATATGTTGAGGGATTCTTCTTTCTCTCTGTGGTCAGACTGGAATCCTTTGAGGAGGAGCAGGCCTCTTACGACGAGTTTGAGAAAAGCCAGTCTGGACGTCCGTACCGCTTAATGGAGGCCATCTACTACGTCCTCATCTCTCGCTCAGAGCTGCTGTGCTACTTCTTGATGATCCTGAATCAGATGATCTACAGCAGCCTTCTCTCACTGCCTCTGCCCCTCATGGTTTTCCTGTGGGGCATGTTGTCTGTTCCACGGCCCTCCAAGACTTTCTGGATCACTGTCATCACCTACACTGAGGTATCCTGGCCAAACCATTTCCACTGAAACCCTAAGTCTTCTTTAAACCTCCTGCCAGCAATGAGACTTGCCTCCCTGCTGTGTTTCCTAAGGCTATGACAAGAACATGGAGAGGCCTGTTTTGATAGGAAAGGTCAAGATTTGCTGTCAGGATCATATAGAAATCTGTAGCTTTGAGAGAAAAGATAGTCAAATCATTGATTAAAATTAACCAACTCCTAATCCATGATGCTGAAAATATTTATTTCATTAGCAAGAGTAGAAATTGAAATAGTTACTTGTGACCAGCCACGGCAAAACCAGTGCTAAGTCATTTTTTGGACAAAATAGGGTTTTAATATTTTTGAATTCTGCATTCATTTCTGTTTGTTTTGATATAAGAATGAACAGTGTGAGTTAATTAGAATAGGAGTTACAGGCATTTCAAGTTGGGTACTGAAGCAGCGGTCATTTTGAAAAAACGGTCTCAGAAGATTTACCCTCTTCAGACATTAAACACCTTAGCAACGATATTTCAAACTCCGTTTCCAAAAATAGCTGACCTTATTTTTCTTCGACATCCACAGAGCGGGAACGCCGAGAGAACGGCCTTTCTAATGGTATATAACATGAAGGGGTTCTGCAAGGGTTTAGGTGTGTTTATTGCGGCTAAAATGAGGCAATTAACGCTAATTCCAGGGAGCTTTTGAAACAATACATAACACAAAAGTCTTTATTTTACCATCAAAATATAATTTTTCAAAATGTTTCCTTTACTGGCATGATAGTTAGAACCATGTAGAATCTATTTTTATCAAAAAGTGACTTAGCACTGGTTTTGTCGTGGCCAGTCACAATTTGTGTGCAGTCAATGGATTTCGGAATGCCATGCCCAGGCTGCTTTCCTTCTTTGACTTGTGAAGCAGTTTGAGAACCAGACTAGGGTGATAAGTTGCTTTATTAAAAAACTACCACCTTTATCTTTCACCTTTAAAAAAAAATGTCCCTGAAGATTTTCATTGTTTTATATCAAAAGGACTGGCAACATCTGAATACTCTGTCCTCTCTCACATGGGGGTATGAATGAGAGAACTCTATCTTTTTGACTTCCAGGCTGTCGTTGTCACCAAGTACCTCTTCCAGTTTGGCTTCTTCCCTTGGAACAATGCAGAAATCCATGACAGTCCATTCTGGCCTCCTAAGATCATGGGCATTGAGCAGCGTGACAACTACGCCTCTGCTGACCTTGCCCTTCTTCTGGCCCTCTTCATCCACCGCTCCATCCTGAAGGTATGGCACTGAGCACAGGGTCCACACGGGCCCCCCACCCCACCCCTTTTTTTAATAAGAAAGATTTTAGGGATGAAAACACCAAGGGAGTGAGAAATATTTAAAATACAGACAACAAGACATGCATTAGTTCAACTTCAACTGTGCACTGTAAATCTGGAGATGAAGCAGCACATCTAGGATGTTGGTTGTTACTGTTGCCAGGAGTGGAAAGCTTTACAACTTGTGTCAGGTTATTGGTTGGTTTGGAGGTATACATTTACAGCATGTAGATATATTTAAACAAAGGGGAAAACATTTTGTATCACATAAAGTGAAATTAATGAATACATGAATAATTGTTAATGGTTTGTCAGAATCTTTAGAATTACTCTGTGAAACGTGTGGTCCTGAGCACCGTACTGCACACTGCCACCTGTGGCTTGTCTGGGAGGAGTCTCTAAAGATTACCTTTTGCATGCATTTGATTCACCCTTTTAACAAACTCTCCATTTGAAGGCCTTAGAATATTTTGCATACCTCTTTGTGCACAAAATTTTATTTTACTGTGTCTCAGTATTCATCATTCATAAATATTTTGTAAAGGGTACATTTCCCATTTTACCGCACATGATTTGTAAGACCTGCCAATGAGGGAGCACTTTCCCTGCAATGCTTTGTGGCCGAGCGGTTCGCGCGCTGGACCTGCAGTCGACGGGTGCAGTGTTCGAAACTGTGCAGATTCTAGAGTGGCATCCTTGAGCAAGATGCTTACTTACGATTGCTTCTCCCCACCCCTGTCAAATGCAGTGGCAGAAAGACGGACACCTGGAGGTCAGTCCAGGTGTGGCCTACCCCCCTGAGAGGGTAAGGAAGATTATAGGGCCGAAACACTCGGCGATGGGGGCTCTTCCTCTGAAAACCGTTCCCCCGTGGGTTTGGGGTAAGAATTGATCCACCATGTCTCCCTACGCGATTCGTAAGAGGCAAATAACTAGGGACATCGTTTACTCTAAACTGTTCTAATTATTTTCGTGCTTAATGGCCTTACATAGCCTACAAAGGCTGATAGGCCGTAAAACACCATCCATCCATCCATCTGAAGACCGTCTGCTGCTTCGCTCCGTAGGGAGTTTCTAGCTACTAATTCAATGAAACTCATCAGCAAATGTAATGGCTGCCTTACATCATGCCGATGGTTCTACCTGGCATTTTGCCATATCTGAATGTTGTTTCCCTGTCAGCGCTACGGACTCTGGAAAGACACTGATGCCATCTCTGCCGATGTTGCCATGGCTGGAGAGAAGGAGTTCAGTCCTCCCACCTCACCTGAACCTGAAGTAGGTGGTTCATCTGCTTGCTGACCGCCTTGTCAAGGGACCTCCCTTGTTGCTCTGTCTGCAACTCCAGTTTCCTCCTGCTGCAGTTGCTCCTGTTCCTCCTGTTCCTGCACATCATCTTTTTTTAATTTTCCTCTTCTTCTTCCTTATTTTCCTCATTCTTTATAGTCTTCCTCCTCCTCTTCATAGTTATCCTACTTTTGTTCCCCTCTTTGTTCCCCTGTCCTCCTTGTCTTCCCTCCCTGCTCCTGCTCTTATTGTTGCTGCCTCTATTTTTTGCCTTCCCCTTCCTCCTTGTTTCTCTGGTACTTCTGCTCCTCCTCGTGCTCCTTCTCCTTTTTCTTCTCCTCCTCCTGCTCTTGCTCCTCCTCCTCCTTCTGCTCCTCCTCCTGCTCCTCCTCCTGCTCCTGCTCCTCCTCCTTCTGTTCCTCCTCCATCTGCTCCTCCTCCGTCTGCTCCTCCACCTCATGCTTCTCCTCATGCTCCTCCTCCTCTTCATGCTTCTCCTCTTCATGCTCCTCCTCCTCCTCATGCTCCTTTACCTCCTCCTCCTTTACCTCCTCCTCCTGCTCCACCTCCTCCTCGTGTTGCACCTCCTCCTCCTCCCATTCCTCTAGCCCCTCCTCCTCATGCTCCTTTAGCTCCTCCTACTGCTCCTCTACCTCCTCCTGCTCATGCTTCTCCTCCTCCACCTCCTGCGGCTCCTCCTCCTCCACCTCCTGCTGCTCCTCCTTCTCCTCCTGCTGTTCCTTTTCCTCCTACAACTGCTCATACTGTTCCTCCTCCTCCTGCTCCTGCTCCTCCTGCTCCTCCTGCTCCTCTTCCTCCTCCTCCTCCTCCTCCTCCTCCTCCTCCTCCTCCACCTCCTCCTCTTGCTCCTGCTCCTCCTCCTCCTCCTCCTCCTCCTCCTCCTCCTCCTCCTCCTCCTCCTCCTCCAACTCTTACTGCTCTCCCCCTCCTCCTCCTCCTCATCCTGCTCCTCCTCCTCCTCCTCCTCCTCGTCCTCCTCCTCCTCCTCCTCCTCCTCCTCCTCCTCCTCCTCCTCCTCCTCCTCCTCCTCCACCTCATCATCATCATCATCATCATCATCATCATCATCATCATCATTCTGCTCCTCCTCCTCCTGCTCCTCCTCCTCCTGCTCCTCCTCCTGCTCCTCCTGCTCCTCCTCCTCCTCCTCCTCCTACTGCTCCTCCTCTTACTGCTCCTCTACCTCCTCCTCCTCCCACTGCTCCACTACCACCTTCTCCTACTGCTCCTGTACTTCCTTCTCCTTCTCCTCCTTCTCCTTCTCCTCCTTCTCCTTTACCTCATTTTCCTTCTATTCCTCCTTCTTCTCCTCCTCCTCCGTCTCCTCCTCCTCCTCCTTCTCCTCCTCCTCCTCCTCCTCCTCCTCCTCCTCCTCCTCCTCCTCCTCCTCCTCCTCCTCCTCCTCCTTTTCCTCTCCCTCCTCTTCCTCTCCCTCCTCCTCCTACTCCTCCTTCTTCTGTTCCTACTTCTCATCCTGTTCCTCCTGCTCCTACTCCTCTGTCTGCTTCTCCTTCTTCTCCTGCTCCTCCTCCTCCTTATCCTCCTACTTCTGCTCCTCCTCCTCCTGCTCCTTCTCCTGCTTCTGTTCCTCTTTCTCCTCCTCCTGCTTTTGCTCCTCCTCCTCCTCCTGCTTTTGCTCCTCCTCCTCCTCATGCTTTGGCACCTCCTTCTCCTCCTCCTGCCCATGCTCCTTCTTCTCCTCCTCCTGCTTCTGTTCCTCCTTATCCTCCTGCTTCTGCTCCTCCTCCAGCTCCTCCTTCTCCTACTCCTCCTCTTCTTCCTACTCCCCTACCTCTTCCTCTTTATGCTCCTCTACCTCCTCTATCTCCTTCTTTTCCTCCTCCTCCTCTGCTCCTTCTCCTCCCTGCTTCTCTTCCTTCTCCCCCCTGCTCCTCCTCCTCTTCCTGCTCCTCCTCATGCTCATCTACCTCCTTCTGCTTCACCTCCTCCTATTCTTCCACCTCCTCCTTGCTCCTCCATTTCCTTCTTCTACTCCACCTCCTCCTCGGCCACCTCCTCCTCCTTCTGCTCCACCTCCTCCTCCTTCTCCTTCTCCTTCTCCTCCTCCTCCTCCTCCTCCTCCTCCTCCTGCTCCTCCTACTCCTCCTCCTGCTCCACCTCCTCCTCCTCTTGCTCCATCTCCTTCTCCTCCTCCACCTCCTCCTCCTGCTCCCCCTTATCTTGCATCTGCTCATCCTGCTTCTGTTCTTCCTCATCCTCATCCTTCTCCTCCTGCTTCTTCTCCTTCTCATGCTTCTGCTTCTCCTCCACCTGCTTCTGCTCCTCCTCCTTCTTCTCCTCCTGCTTCTTCTCTTTCTCATGCTTCTGCTCCTCCTCCTCATGCTTCTTCTCCTCCTTCTCTTTCCTTCTCCTCCTCCTCCTTTTCATCATTCTCCTCCTCCTCCTCCTCTTCATCCTCCTGCACACCCACTTCTCTTGCTCTTGCTCCTCCTCATTCTATACCTTCTCTCCCTCTCCTCCCTCTTCCTCAGCTTGATATATTTTGTTTCTTTTTCCACCACCTCTGCTCCCTAGTCCTTGTTTACCTTAGCAGTGAGTGAAAGCCCCACCTTGTGCCTGACAGGAGGTGCCATCAGTACCTATCACCCCAGAGGTGTGTCAGGGTTCTGATGACATCAGTTCTGCCTCCCAAGACATAAGCAGCTCCTCTGGCAAAGACAAGGGTAAAAAGAAACAGTCAAGTCGCCTTGTGACTGGGTGAGTGGATGGCTCCCACCTAAGCATCTTTCTCTGCACCTCTGTTCCTGACAGTGGTCACCACAAACACACGCACATTCTTTTATTCTTTTTCCTGATTGGCCTCTGGAGACAAAGAAGACCCTGACTTCATCAATAATTGATGGTCGAGGTATGATTGTTCTGTGGGTGACTGATAAGACCTTCCCACATGTTGGGCAGCATGGGGGTTGAGGCAGTATTACAGGATGATGGTTCTTCAGTAATAGGGTAAAGCCTTCATTTCATGCAACTGATTCTCACCAGAAGGAGTCTGCAAGGGAAGCACATGTTTAATGTAGACTTGTAATCAGCTCCCAATGTGGAAGATATTGTGAAGTGTCAGTTCATACATGCACTGATGTCTGTGCACAGGTAAACACTGGAAATAGTTTGTATCAAGTGTAGCCAGTAAAATGAGTCCTAGGATGATTTGAAAACTAGCACTTTTCCTGATAACCTTGTACAGGAGGATGCTTAATGTGGTTTAGATTCCTGAGAATGTTGTCCTGAAGGCATTCCCCCTGTGGGTTCGGGGTAAGAATTGACCCTCCGCATCTCCCTACGCGATTCGTAAGAGGCTAATAACTAGGGACACCTTTATTGGATTACATTTACTCTAAACTGTTCTAGTGATTTTCGTGCTTAATGGCCTTACATAGCCTACAAAGGCTGATAGGCCGTAAAACACCATCCATCCTGAAGGCATTGCATCAGTCACTGGATTCTCCTGATTGTATCAAATCAAATGTCATGATTTTTCAAAGAACAGATATGCAAAGCACCAAGTCCTATTCCAGTCAGTAGTTCACCTGAACAGTTTAAACTACAAAATTTTGTTTATATCTTATTAAGTGTTGACCAGATGTGAAAGAAAGAAAAATTGAATTAGTTATTTAATTTGTATTTTTGTAGCCTCTCTCAGGAAGAACAGGGCATTGGTAACTGTTCATCTAATGTACTCGGTCCCTGTTGTCCTAAGTTCCCCTTGGCCTTTGCAATCATGGCTGCTGCCTGACATTGCAGGCTGAAGAAGCTGTCCCAGCCTTTCCGAGATTTCTTCAGTGAAGTGACAGGTTTCACCTACAACGCCACAGTGGACGTGTATGCCCCCATGTTTGCCTGCGACTTCATCACTTTCTTCATTGTTGTCTTCGGCTACTGGGCCTTTGGACCAGCAGTGAGTAGAACAGGCTGATGCCAGCAGACTGGTGTACTTTGAGCTGTGGCATTTGCTCTACTAGTTGAAACAGTTGTGACAGGTTTACTTATTTTTTCTTAAAATTGAGGAGTTGAATATGTCAAATTGATTTGTAGATCTGTTAAAATTGACACTGTCCATTAAAAGTATACCAGACTATGCAGTCTGATCAGAAATGTTTATCACTTTGAATTTGTAATGGAGGATGTTTCACTCATTTGGAAGATCTCCTGTTTTGTTGTGTGCATGCCTGAGTGGACTTGCCCGAGCAGGCTTGCACAAGTGGACCTGCATGAGAGTTGAATTTGATTTCATGCTGTGCACTCCATTGCAGACTGCATCAGGGGGAGGAGATGTGACCAGCTACATCAAGGAAAACAGGGTGAGACTTGCTTGCAATGATGGTTCTTTAAGCCTGACCCTTGCTTTCACACATAGGGGGTGTTGGCTAATGAAAAGTATCGGCCATGCAGACATGTGGAATGTCCAGTGACCAGCTGACTGCCTAGATGGCTGTGAACATGAGGTAGAAATGTCAGTTTTCCATCCATACTGTACCATTAGACAACCATGATATATGACCTTTTGACCTCGAAAAAAGAATTTGCAAAATTCATACCCACACGTGACTGCCTGCACCGCCAATCCGACTGCTTTTAACATGAACAGGAAGAACGTCAGCAAAGGGGAGGTAACTCCCAGTGCCACGTGATAGCCTTGACGTATAAAAGCACCAGCAGGCAGACACAAAACTTCTTTTGCACCTTTCGAAACTGCTGTCGCGTTTCGCTCGCATGACGGATTACTTCATGCTTGGATTACATCGGCTACTTTGTGTGGTTAAAGAGTTTGCAGTTCCCCTTCGCTGGAAGTTGAGGGAAGTTTTCACTGTTTGCCGCTGTTTGCGTCCATTTTGAACGCTTCGTGTGGCAGTGTGTTGGCTTGGTTGTTGAGGGCACGCGCTGTGTTTCTGTTGCTTTAGCGTGTACCCGCTCTTTTTCAGTGCGCGTGAGGATCGGCTGGGGTTTTTGCTTGTTAGCCTTGTCCGCGTTCGCTTTTCTCGTTGGTTGTTCACTCTTAATCGATGACGGTGGCGTGGCTACCGAACTCGTTAGTGGGGACTGCACCCACGCTGTTTTGTGTGCTAGGAATGGCGTACACCCTGTGGTGGCGGCGAATATGGAGGTTGAGAGGTGTTCTTGTTCATTATGAATGGGAATGCTCTTCTCGCATTCCTGCATCGCCTTCCACGCCTCGGTTCGGGAGGGTAGCGGCGTGTCGCTCTTGGCATCGGTTTGAATGCTTGTGTGTGCGTTTGGGAATTGGGCGCTTGGACATTGCGTGCAAGCGCTAGTTCTCAGTTGTGTTGGCGTGTCATTGCTCGTCGTGCGAGTACGACTGGCTGGTGTGTTCGCTTGTTTGCTTATCTTCGCGTTCGCTGTTGTTGCTGCACTGTGCGCCATTCCCGGGCTTCGGGTCTGGCGCCTTGCTGTGAGCGTTTATCACTTAATGGCGTCCCTCCTTCACGCTGCGCGTGTTAGAAGGGTGCGCACTCATGGCGTCAGCAAAGCGGGGGCAACGAGGTCGGGGGGGAGGGAGGAATTCTCGCTCACTTTGAGTGAGTGCTTCTTCTCTCATTCCTTCTCTTGCGCCCACGCGTCGGTCGTTTTCGCATGCTCCCGCGACTTTTCCTGTGTTGACAGGTGGCGCTGTGGAATTTCGTTCTTCACATGCTCATGTTGTTTTTCCCACCACGCGGTCTGCTGTAACGGTGGCTCTGTGCCTGGGTCACCGTTTGCTCTCTCTGCTGGTGCGGTAGGGGCAGGCGGGGTTTCTAGCCTGCTGTTTTTGTTAGTTTTGGCATTTGCGTCTGTGCTTGCTGCCTCTCAGTCTGTCTTGGGGCACCCGACAGCGTTTTGCGTGTCTTCCTCTCCTCGGGAGATTTTGGAGCTACCGTCCGCTTTGTGTTTGTCGGGGTTGTGACCTCAGAGTGAGGCCTCGGGGGTTTTCGACTCTCGGCCTCTCTCCTCTGGCATTGTCTCCCCCCTGCAAGTGGGACAGGAGTATTCTGTTTTCTCCTCTCCCGTTTCTTTCGGTGGGTCGGGTGCTGCTCGTCGGTCAGACCGCGGGTTTTGTTTTGGCTTCAGTCCTTCACACCACGTGTCCGGGATGTAGGGACATCCTGGTCAGGATTAGTCCTGCCTTGCTCGGAGTTGTGGTTTCAGTTCCCGTGCTCCTGGGCAGGTGTGCGAGCTGGTCAGCTCAGGCAGGTACGTATCTTGCGATCAGTTGTGGCGGCACTCTGATGGAAGGCGGTCCTGCGCTCCCCACTAGTTGAGCTCTGCGGTTAGGCCACGGCAGTATGTTGCTCCCGGCCGTTCAGCAGACACTGTTTCGTCCAGTTATCACACCGCCCCCCCCCCTTCCCCATGCGATCCCCTGTGCCCCGCCCACTGCGCTCCTGTAAGGTCAAGTGGGGTGGTGCGGCACCCCCACCGCGCTCCCGCAAGGTCGAGCTCTGCGGTGGGGCCATGGCAGAGCGTTGCTCCCAGCCATTCAGCAGACACTGTTTGGTTCGGTGATCACGCCGCCCCCCCCTTCCCGTGCGTTCCCCTGTGCCCCGCCCCTGCGCTTCCGACAGGTCGCGCGGGGCAGCGAGGCACATTCACCGTGTTCCCAAACGGTTGAGCCCCACGGTTTCATAATGCCTCAGCGTTGCTGGACACTCAGCAGACATGTTGAGCCCCACGGTTTCACAATGCCACCGCATTGCCGGAAGCTCAGCAGACATGTCCGTTCGGGCCGGTCCGCATGCCGCCTCCCTTCCCGTGCGTTCCATGAGCCCCACCCCTGCACTTCCGCAAGGTTGAGCGGGGCGGGGCGGCACTGTCACCGTGTTCCCGAATGGTTGAGCCCCACGGTTTCACAACGCCACAGCATTGCCGCACGCTCAGCAGTCATGTTGAGCCCCATGGTTTTCACAATGCCACAGCGTTGCCGGAGCTCGGCAGACACTGTTTGGGCCGGTCAGCATGCAGCCCCCCTTCCTGTGCGCTCCCCTGTGCCCCACCCCCTCGCTTCCGAAAGGTCGAGCGGGTGGTGCGGCGCAGGCATGGGTCTGTTTCTCCTTTGGCTCCGTGGTCGTCGACTGTGTTTCTCCCTGCGGGGAGGTGAGTCTAGCACGACCCGGTCAGACCCAGCGAGTTGGCTCTCTCGGTTCTCGGACCATGGTTCCAATGTGGCTGCGGAAGAGGGGTGGGACGTGGGGTCAGCCGACCAACGCTTCTATTGCTCTCTGTCTGTGGACACTCTCTGTGAGGAACCGCTTGGTTGGTTGCGGTCGGCTCTTGCATGTGCGCAGTCCTGAGCTCCTGCTTGGGTGGGGGGGCGCGTTGGCACATTCTCCGTGCTCCCGGCGGTTGAGCGTTGCGGCTAGACAGCGGCGGAGCTTTGCGATGGGACGCTCGGCAGGAATGTCGAGGGGTCTAATCAGCAAGCCGTCTGTCTTCTCGGGCTCTCTGACGTGCACCGGCTCCGGGCTCCTGGGAGGTGGAGCTGGGCGGTACGGTGGCGCAGGGCATTGCGACGGGTCACGAGGCAGGCTTGCCTGTATGTGCCGGTCAGCATCCCACTTTCCGACCCCTGCGGTTGACCGATTCCGGTCTACCCCGGTGGTCGGGAAGCTCGGCTCTCCGGTTTCACGGTGTTCTGCCGCGCTGACTACCACTCCTACGCGCGCAGACGCTTTGAAACAGGCTTTTGACGTTTGGCGTCAGCTTTTCCTTGTCAGCTCTCTTCTGAGGGTCGTGAGGAATGGGGTTGATTCCGTTCACAATCCTCTCGCGTCTGTCACGTGGGCCTCTTCTTTTCCTTAACCCTGAGAAGGTAAAGGTGTTGGCAAGGGGGTCACTTCTGTTTTAGATGAGCGGGTTGTTAAGGAGGTGTCTCTTGGTTCCCCAGGGGTTTCCTCCAGAATTTTCGCAGTTGCGAAACATGCTGGTGGGTTTCGCCCTGTTTTAGACCTAGAACGCTTCCTTCCATGTCTCCATGCAAATCCGGACATGTGGAAGTAACTGTGCTTCGTCTGGGGAGACAGGGGTTTTCGTCTGTCCCTTTCTGACCCAGTGATCCTCTTGTCCATCTGTTCACAGATGACTCGAGGACCTGTTGGGGTGGGCACACTGACATGGCCTCGTTGTCCGGTCTCGGGTCTGCCTGCGAGTCGCGGCTACACATCAACTGTCTGGAGAGGGAAGCGGTTTTCGCTCTTCAGAGGTTGGTGTCCCTTTTGAGTGATTGGCATGTGACGTTCTCGGGTGACAATGTCACGGGCCTACTCTCTCCGGCCGCAAGGAGGCACAGTCTCTACGACTCTGTCTCTCATGTTGTAACGTTCTGGTTTGGGCTGATTCACTTGGCTTTTCCATTTCCACGGAAGTCATTCCCGGGAAGTTGAATGTGCTGGCGGGTCACCCGAGCCGGAAGGGTCAGGTTAGGCCTCCAGAGTAGGCTGTAGCGCGTCGGCGCTAGAGCGGGTGTGGTGTCGCTGGGGCGAGTGGCGGTGGATCTGTTTGCCACTAGGTTCATTACGCGTTGCCGTGTTCCTTCTCACCTAGGCACGATCCCCTGGCTCTCGGCCGGGATGCCTTTGCTAGGTCGTGGTCGGGCGTGGAGGTATTCGGTTTCCCTCTTACATGCCTTCGTTCGACGGTTTTGGCCTTAGTCGCCCTGGAGCATCCGCGTTGGTCGTGGTCATGCTTTCCAGCCTGGGGCTTCATGCTTCCCTTCTCTGCTGGCTCTGGCAGAGGGGGTGCGCATCGAGCTCTACCTCTCTGCCTGCACTCTCGTGCAGCCTAGTTCGGGGATTGGCCATCCCTATGTTTATTTGCTGGAACTTTCTCCTTGGCTTCTTTCTAACGCGGGTTCCCATGGCTCATTCCGGGTGTCGAGATTTCGGTACTCTGACTCATCTCGATACTGGCGAAGCTGACTGGTAAACTGCTCAGTGCGGGCACTCAAGGTTACTTGGCTCGAACTCAGTCCTGTCGTCTTCGGCAACAGAGACTGTGTCGGCCCCTTGCACGTAGTCCCTGGGGTGTCTAGACGTTCGTTTCTTGCTGGATCCGCATGGAATGTGTTGCTAGTGTCTCTTGGTTCATAACATCCGCAAGGTTGCCACCTCTGTAGCGTTTGCCAAGAATGTCTGTTTGCCTCACCTTTTGAGGGCGGCCTTCTGGCGGTGACTGTGTTTCACACGCCACTACTTGCGGGATGTTCGAGTTCGTAGTCTTAACGACACCTTTGGCATCAACAGTTGGTTGTTGCGGGTTCGGCTGTTCGTTTTGCTGGTAATTGGTTTTCTGTTTTGTCAGGTGTTCATGCACAACCCGCCACCCATTGCTGGGCAATCATATCACGGTTGTCTACTGGTACAGTATAGATGAAAAACTTGAAGAAATTTAAACTAATTTCTGTGTTTTCCTGACATACTTACCAGTAGACAACTTACTGTCCCACCCACCTCCCCTTTGTGCATTTGCTGGGGTTTCTCAGCGGTGTCAAAGAGGTTTTGTGTCTGCGTGTTGATGCTTTTATACGTCGAGGCTATCACATGGCACTGGGAGTTACCTCCCTGTCGCGGTATCTAACGGCTATAATGTAGTTTTGCGATTCTACACCCTCAATCCTTCAGGAACGATGTAATCGCCCTGAAGGTGAGAGCCATTTGACACACTAGAGTTTACAACTAAACTAAACTGCCACACCTTGGGGGACACCACAAACAATCCAACAATGTCAAAACAACAAGTGATAAGGAACCACTGAATCTGGTACAAAATATCAGTTTAATCAAACACAAAACCTTTCCCCCTCTGCCCGAAGCAATGAGGGGTGAACGCGGCAGCGTTCAACAAAATAAAGGCCAAATTCAAAACAATAACACAACCTCAGCCCAGCGGAAGCAAGATGGTGACACTTCCGCTGTAAACAGAGAAAGATAAACATCAACCCCAACAACCTTCAAGCAAAAAGGTTCGCAAGAATCTCAAAACTGCAAGAGAAAGGTCACAAGCAACAATAACATTGTTACCGGTAACATATGCAAAGTTGACACTGTGATGAAAAAAAAAACCACAATCTCCTTCCCAACTCCAGTTCCACCAAACAGAGAAAAACACCACCAAATTTCTCTCCAAAACCCCACTCTCCCACCACTCGTTCTAACCGTCCTGGTCTGAACAAGGATAATCTTTACTAATAATGTCCACTCACTCCACTTCCAACCCCAAAAGGTATAAGTACCCTTCTTATCCTCCTGACTCACCAAATCCTTCAAAAGACCTGTCAACAAACAAAATGTCAACACAAATCTCTCCCCTCTCAATTCTCAACAACCCCAAAGTTTAGAAACATCAAAGTCCATACAAGGATCCCACCAAAAAAATATTCACTCTCCCACTGAGAAGATAAACATGACCCAGCTCCAAGCAATGCAGTGCTCGGATGTCAACAAACCCGAAGCCACGCCCCCCTGCGCCGGCCTCACTCCAAGTCTAAAGGTCCTGCACTGATAATAACAAACTCCGCCTCCTGGTCACCGCTCACTGTTCTCTCCCTCCCGCTCCAGCCAATCAGAAGCGTCTGTACGCTATGCAGTCAACGACAGGCGAGCGGATAGAGAAACAAATGAGAAAACGCTGTGCTTACCAGTTCTTGGCTTCTTCTCCAGTCCAAGAATATAACCTACACACAAACCTAATCCAATAACTCATACCACACCCAATACCAGTATTCTTCTCCCCAGGAAGAAATACCCTTGACTCCCCCATCACTCAAAGGTTCATTACTAGAAGTCTATTCACAACGACTCTTGGGCAGACAGCGCCCCTGCGCTCTGCTCCATAATAAATAGATAGGCTCCGCCTAACCCCATTCAAAGTTAATTCTCAAAACACAAGTAAGGCTATCCAGCGATCGAGTCCAAGTCTGTCACAGTGTGAGACGCGTCATTCAAAACCAGTGAATCAGATGGCACCCCACACTGCACCGTTGCATGTCTTTCCGTTGCAACCCACTACTGCACCCTTCATCACCCTACGTGAATGAAAGTACATAAGTTCGACCACCTTACCCCCCGGGCTTTCCTGTCCGAGTTCGAATTCCTACCCCCCTGGAAATTCACAGTCTATCCTCCCACTAGACTCGTTTCGCAGCACGAAACCGTACTTGTACTCTGGACACCCAAACGTAGAGGAACCCAGTACCCTTCCGTACACTCGAAGAAAAACCACTCGTCGGCCGCAACTGGTACTCCCACCCAGTGCTGGAAGCAGAGCCCCTGGAAGCTCTTGGCAGAAAGCAGCGTCACTCGGTCCACCAATCCACCAAAGTCCACGTCAGCGGCACACCATCCGTAAGAGTCAGGTACCCTACAAAGCCTGTAACATACCGACCCATACCAATAAGCTACTATCTCCTTCCCCCCACAAATTCTTTCACGGAATTAATTTGGAAATAGGGCGACCGCCCTTAACCCACGTGCTCAGAAAAAAACCCTCCTCGCTTCCCTCCCGCGAGAAACATTTCGTTTAAATCATCCTAACATTAAAACGGAATTACACAAATTTACAACCCAATATAAAAGAAGTTTAACCCTTCCTATCAAAGAACCGAGTCCCATACTTTTAAACTTACTTATACCATCCCAGCCATTGAATTCTTTCCCACTGACATTTCAACCGGTCATTTTCCCACATGGCAAAACGAGCGATACAAGATTTCGTCCTTACCCCAACAAAGGCTGTGAAAACGCCGACACTTCTTCACGTCCAGTACAAGACTAATTCCCTGAAGCTTCCTTGGCTGGCTGGCCTAGCCACCCAGGCAAGAAAAATGCGAAGACCAACTTCGCCCCAGACCACCCGTGTCCTCGGATCCCAGAGCTCATCGCCCACACGTCCTTCTTCATCTAGAGCGATGAACCCGTCTGCCCTAACCACGTCGCCCGGATCAAGAAGCTTCCGTCGCGCGGTAGAGCGCACCCAATCAGAGTGCTTAATTTTATTGACCTCTAGCCCGTGCCAGGTCAATAAGTAATCCCCTTACAAAACGCTCACCCTCCCAGCACGTGCCTAGCTGAGATGTTTCCGCTCAAACTATATTAAGCCATAACCCTAACCGTCATTTAAGCGGAATGCGGTGTCACTGTAATTAATCACCCCCCAATCATTTATCTCTAATCACACCAAACGTCGCGTCACGCGACACTCCCCTTTGCTGACGTTCTTCCTGCTCATGTTGAAAGCAGTCGGATTGGCGGTGCAGGCAGTCACGTGTGGGTATGAATTTTGCAAATTCTTTTTTCGAGGTCAAAAGGTCATATATCACGGTTGTCTACTGGTAAGTATGTCAGGAAAACATAGAAATTAGTTTAAATTTCTTCAATTTCTTGCAACCTTTTTGGTCTGAGAATCTTTATCTTTCCATGATGGCAGTGTGATGATCCCAAAACTACAACAGCACAAGGCCACTATTGTTAACTTGACCAAGAGTATGGGTAACTTCACATCTGATGCCAAAGTCCCCATGTTAGTACATTAGTGGAAAGTGGAGTCTGAGGGTTTGCATGTGAATTGTTTGTCCAATACAAGACTGGCAAGTCTGTTCACGCATGTAAGTCTTGGAAACACTGATTGACAATTTGACACCTGAGACAAACATCTCTAAGTGTGGTTTTACTTCACTACCTCTAGGGCTGAGAATCCTTTGGTAATCACTGAGTGCTGTGGTCAGTGATGCAACAGTCACACCATTTTGATTACAGCTTGACAGTCAATGCTGCAGGTATTGTCTCAATGTGTGGTGTTCTTAGGGTTCACATGTCACCTTTGCCCATCCTGTAGGTACCAGTGCCCTTCCTGGCCATGCTCATCGTCCAGTTCATGATGATCATCATCGACCGAGCCCTTTTCCTGCGCAAGAATGTCTTGGGGAAGTTTATCTTCCAGATCCTTCTGGTGATCCTAATCCATGCGTGGCTCTTCTTTATCCTTTCATACGTCACCAACAGGTATGTTTCATAGCTGCCCAGCTATTTTTGTCTCCCTTGTTCTCATGTTTCATAGCTGCCCAGCTATTATTGTCTCCCTTGTTCTCGTGTTTCATAGCTTCCCTGCTATTTGTGTCTGCTTTGTTAAAATGTTTCATAGCTTCCCTGCTATTTGTGTCTCCCTTGTTCTCATGTTTCATAACTTCCCTGCTATTTGTGTCTCCCTTGTTCTCATGTTTCATAGCTGCCCTGCTGTTGTTGTCTCCTTTGTTCTCATGTTTCATAGCTTCCCTGCTATTTGTGTTTGCTTTGTTCTCATGTTTCATAGCAGCCCTGCTATTATTGTCTCCCTTGCTCTCATGTTTCATAGCTGCCCAGCTATTTTTGTCTCCCTTGTTCTCGTGTTTCATAGCAGCCCTGCTATTATTGTCTCCCTTGTTCTCGTGTTTCATAGCTGCCCAGCTGTTTTTGTCTCCCTTGTTCTCATGTTTCATAACTTCCCTGCTAATTGTGTCTCCCTTTTTCTCATGTTTCATAACTTCCCTGCTGTTTGTGTCTGCTTTGTTAAAATGTTTCATAGCTTTCCTGCTATTTGTGTCTCCATTGTTCACATGTTTCATAGCTGCCCTGCTGTTTTTGTCTCCCTTGTTCTCATGTTTCATAGCCTCTCTGCTGTTTGTGTCTTCCTTGTTCACATGTTTCATAACTTCCCTGCTATTTGTGTCTCCCTTGTTCTCATGTTTCATAGCTGCCCTGCTATTTGTGTCTCCCTTGTTCTCATGTTTCATAGCTGCCCTGCTATGTGTTTCCTTTGTTCTCATGTTTCATAGCTTCCCTGCTGTTGTTGTCTCCCTTGTTCACATGTTTCATAGCTGCCCTGCTGTTGTTGTCTCCCTTGTTCTCATGTTTCATAGCTTCCCTGCTATTTGTGTCTCCTTTGTTCTCATGTTTCATAGCTGCCCTGCTGTTGTTCTCCCTTGTTCACATGTTTCATAGCCTCCCTGCTGTTTTTGTCTCCTTTGTTCTCGTGTTTCATAGCTGCCCTGCTATTTTTGTCTCCCTTGTTCTCATGTTTCATAGCTTCCCTGCTATTTGTGTCTGCTTTGTTAAAATGTTTCATAGCTTCCCTGCTATTTGTGTCTGCTTTGTTCACATGTTTCATATCTGCCCTGCTATTTTTGTCTTCTTTGTTCACATGTTTCATAGCTGCCCTGCTATTTGTGTCTCCCTCATTTTCATGTTTCATAGCTTCCCTGCTGTTTTTGTCTCTTTTGTTCACATGTTTCATACCTGCCCTGCTATTTGTGTCTCCCTCGTTTTCATGTTTCATACCTGCCCTGCTATTTTTGTCTCTTTTGTTCACATGTTTCATAGCTGCCCTGCTATTTGTCTCCCTCATTTTCATGTTTCATAGCTTCCCTGCTGTTTTTGTCTCCTTTGTTCACATGTTTCATAGCTTCCCTGCTATTTGTGTCTCCCTTGCTTTCATGTTTCATAGCTTCCCTGCTATTTTTGACTCCTTCGTTCACATGTTTCATAGCTTCCCTGCTATTTGTGTCTGCTTTGTTCAAATGTTTCATAGCTTCCCTGCTATATTTGTGTCTCTTGTCTCCCTTGTTCACATGTTTCATAGCTTCCCTGCTATTTTTGACTCCTTTGTTCACATGTTTCATATCTTCCCTGCTATTTTTGTCTGATTTGTTCACATGCTTCATAACTTCCCTGCTATTTGTGTCTCCTGTGTTCACATGTTTCATAACTTCCCTGCTATTTGTGTCTCCCTTGTTCTCATGTTTCATAACTTCCCTGCTATTTTTGTCTCCCTTGTTCTCATGTTTCATAGCTTCCCTGCTATTTTTGTCTCTCTTGTCTCCCTTGTTCCTATATTTCATAGCTTCCCTGCTATTTGTGTCTCCCTTGTTCTCATGTTTCATAGCTTCCCTGCTATTTGTGTCTCCCTTGTTCTCATGTTTCATAGCTTACCTGCTATTTGTGTCTCCCTTGTTCTTATGTTTCATAGCTTCCCTGCTATTTGTGTCTCTCTTGTTCTCATGTTTCATAGCTTCCCTGCTATTTTTGTCTCTCTTGTCTCCCTTGTTCTTATGTTTCATGGCTTCCCTTATATTTTTGTCTGCTTTGTTCACATGTTTCATAGCTTCCCTGCTATTTTTTCTGCTTTGTTCAAATGTTTCATAGCTTCTCTGCTCTTTGTGTCTCCTGTGTTCTCATGTTTCATAACTTCCCTGCTATTTTGTGTCTCCTTTGTTCTCATGCTGTTTGTGTCTGCTTTGTTAAAATGTTTCATAGCTTTCCTGCTATTTGTGTCTCCATTGTTCACATGTTTCATAGCTGCCCTGCTGTTTTTGTCTCCCTTGTTCTCATGTTTCATAGCCTCCCTGCTGTTTGTGTCTTCCTTGTTCACATGTTTCATAACTTCCCTGCTATTTGTGTCTCCCTTGTTCTCATGTTTCATAGCTGCCCTGCTATTTGTGTCTCCCTTGTTCTCATGTTTCATAGCTGCCCTGCTATTTGTTTCCTTTGTTCTCATGTTTCATAGCTTCCCTTCTGTTGTTGTCTCCCTTGTTCACATGTTTCATAGCTGCCCTGCTGTTGTTGTCTCCCTTGTTCTCATGTTTCATAGCTGCCCTGCTATTTGTGTCTCCCTTGTTCTCATGTGTCTGCTTTGTTCACATGTTTCATAGCTGCCTTGCTATTTGTGTCTCCCTTGTTCTCATGTGTCTGCTTTGTTCACATGTTTCATAGCTGCCCTGCTATTTGTGTCTTCCTTGTTCTCGTGTTTCATAGCTGCCCTCCTTTTTTTTTATCCCTTGTTCACATGTTTTGTAGCTCTCCTGTCATCTTTGTATCTCTTATTCAATACAATACAATACAACTTTATTTGTCCCACAACAGGCAATTCAAGTACTTCAAGTACACTTTATGAGGCAGCAAAAAATAATCAAATAATAATCATAGTAGAAGAATACATAAAAATAATGTGATAGGATAACTACATATGAAAAGAAACAGCACACTCGCATGCACACACACTCCCTGCAAACCTCAGCCTCTACAGCACATCACAGACAACACCAACACAAGCAAGAATGCTCAAGAACAAGGTAAAAACATCTCACATCACAATCATCACCACAAGCACCTCAGACCAGCAAAAATGTCAGGAAAAAAATGCAGTCAAAGAGAAACAATCCACCCAACACAAGTGGGCGAAAATCCAAAGCAACAGCACCAGCTAAACCTAAAACCACAGCAAAAGCAAGAAAACAACAAGAACAACACATCTAACTAACTGTTCAAAAGTCTGACGGCATATGGAATAAAAGATTTAGAACCTCGGTTCCCTTTAAAGGGAGGCACAGAGTATCGGCGTCTAGATGGAAGCAAAGAGAACTCTCTCCTCAGACAGTGGTCCGAAATTTCCAAAATTCTCACCGCTTTCCTCAAAATTTGCTGATCACAGAAAGAGGAAAGGTCTCTCTGCTTTACTCCAATGTAGTCCTGAGGCCAAGCAGCTCTATCGGTCAAAAGCTTTGGATAGTTGTTGATACTAAAATATATTTGTTCTGATGGGTTAAGGGAATATTCTTTGTTGATATTTTGTAAACGCTAACTTTCAAATGAATATAAATAACGTATGATAATTAAAAGAAGTTGGAGAAAAAAAACTATGAAAAACGTCTATTTGCCGCTACCAGATTTGGAGTTGCGTCCCTTGCATATATGGGTTTCTAACCTAAACAACGGCGCTCGACAAGTGCATTTCGCACTGCTGCGAAGACATTACTTCTCTAGATTTAGCGAGTTTCACAGAGATTAAGTGGAATACCACCATATGGTCAAGCAAGCAGTGGAGTAGTTTAGACGGCAAAGAACGTGTGATAGCTGAGAAACTTCTTGCTTTACAATCAAAGCCTGAAAGTGAAGCGCGTTCGTTTCACCAACAAACAAAGAATCGAACAGGCGCAGCGTTGCTTTGAGAAAGGCAAAGCTGCGGGAGCTGTTTCACCGAGGGAAAAAAATGAGGCCACAAAGACAGAACAGCCGAGAATCGCCTACCAGGAGCAAGCATATCCTGCCTCCTGTCTGTATTGTGTACAAAGTCTACAAAATGCAAATCGACAGGGACTTGGGCTCCAGAAAAACTCGTACAAGTAAGTTGAACGTTATACTTTCGTTACATTTAAGTGAAAACTAGTTGATTGATTGCCTGATTGATCATTTGAGGTCTATTTACACCATAATCATGTGAGGAAAATAGTGTTGCTTGTTGCACGAAACCAAGTTAAAGGGGCAGTCTAGGGAAAATAAATAATGTCCAAAGAAAGTCAGTAGGTAGGAGGTATATGACCAAAAAAAAATGAACATGATCTTAACCCTTATCCTGGAAAGCGCTGCATTTGCCGCGCTCGCCTTTGTGGTCCGCCACTGGTTAGCGCGGCATATGTCGTTTCTGACACCACGTGCGTTCTGGCTCTCTCCAAGTACAAGCCTATCATATAACTCTACATTTACTGACTCCAGTTCATGCAGAAGAGGTTTCTGTACAGTCTACAGCTTGGCCAATCAACAATCCGGGTGGTTTTATGTGCGTTATAGTAGAAATTATGGTCTATCCTGTATGAATTGAAGTGGACGCTCGAGTCAACATGTCGCGATCGCGAAATCTGTTCGAAGATTTTATTCCTTCAGCTGCCGAAGATGAAGACGACGAGGAAACTTTGGATGAAATAATCAGGCAAGCTGTAATTAGTTCTAGAATGCCGATCTCTCAAGCTGCGAGTGATCAAGAGGTAGGAGAAGAGGGGTGGATGCGAACGGTTGATGAGCCGCTAATCGCGCCATTCACCGGTGAGTTGAAACTCCTCACGGAGATCAACTTGACGCTGAGCCAATTGACTTTTTCAATCTATTCCTGGACGATACAGTTTTTGATTTGCTTGTGGAGAAAACAAACTTGTATGCTGAGAGGAAACTAACTAGAAAGCAACGAGCCGTCTCCTCATTCGCGATTGTTACGCTGGTCGCCTGTCAGCTGTGACGAAATGTAAACATTCCTTGCTCTCGTGATCCTCATGGGTATCGTTGTGAAATCATTCATCCCAGCATATTGGATCACAGATGAAGTCGATGCCACTCTGTTTTTTGGTCAGACAATGTCGCTCACACGTTTCCAAGGAATACTGAGCCACCTGCACTTGGCAGACAACGTGCTCGACGACAAGACTAATCCATTGTTCAAAATACGGCCATGTAGATAACTCTTCCAGATAGCAGAACTAGGTGGACATGTGTACTTTCAAGTTTCATGCAACTGGATTACTGTGTTGTACTTCAAATTTCATTGCAACTGGATTACTGCATGTATTCTCAAGTTTCATGCAATTGGATTACTGGGTGTACTTCCAAGTTTCCTGCAACTGGATTACTGGTTTGGATGAGACTGCTTGCCGCAATAAGGCACACTGGTATGTGTGAATGTGCCTCCTACCTTCACCAGTGTTTGTTTTTGTTAGTTTTTTTTACATGAAAGGGTATTCATGTATATAGCAATTGTCTTGATGCTTTTGTAGTATTGCTGGTTTGAGGTAAGTTTTTGAAAATGTTTGTGTAGTGTGTAATGCCTTCTTGTGCCTCATAATGACAAAAATCAGTAGAATTTTTCAGTTTTATTACAGACAAATGATCAAATCATGAATGTAGGAGACAAACTTTACTGCAGACTGTTTTCATGCTGAATTATCCACATATTGATGCTATTCAGTTTCTACATTTGCAATAATATGAGGAATATTGCATAAGATGGAAGAGTATAGGTAATCAGAATTACTTTATTTTGCCTCTCTAATACATGGATCATCGAATTTGCATTGTAAATTAAAGAGTGCATTTTTGGTCAAAGAGAATGATACATTAGTATGCACAGGTGATAAAGCAAACATCCAGTAGGGTTTATTTACCCACTATTGCATAGTGATTTACCAGTTTTATTTCTCCAGGAGTGAAAAACACAAATGTTTACCATTTAAAATTTGACCAAAAAATCAGGGTTTTAATAAAGACTATAAACTGCACACCAAAATATTGTTCATTCAATTTCAAGCATTTTGTGTTTTTATTTTATGTGTCTATCTGTAACGGTTTATCAGCAATCTCAAAGTTTATGAAAGGTGTGCGTGTTGCTCAATTTGCTCGTGTTTTAGCACCACTGGCAGCCCATAACGTCATCGTTTTAGCACCAGTGTAAGGGTTAAGCTCAAACAATCCCCAGAATACAGATTTAAGGTTAAAAAATGAACAAAGTGGTAAATACGCATGTTTTAGTTCGATAATGAGTGCGCAAATGTTGTATTTTATTTTTTTAACCAGATTTTTGGTGATAATCTTAGAATGGCGTCTTACCAAAGTGGATGCTGGTAACGATCTTTTTGGAAACAAAATTAACCACGAAGAGAAAAGAAGACTGCTATGAACAACAGCAAAACAAGAGCAGCGAAGACAAAAGCGAATGAAGAATATGCAGAAGCCAACTGAAGCATGAAGCGAAGCATCAAGGCAGACAAGAAGAACTACATAGAGATGCTGGCAACAGAAGCAGAAGAAGCAGCTTATCATGGCAACGACAGAGACCTGTATTCAACAATCAAGAAACTCTCAGGGAAGTTCGCCAAGCCAGAGAGACCAGTCAAAGACAGGAACGGAAGAGTGATACCGGAAGAGGAAGGACAGAAGAACAGATGGGTCGAACACTTCCAGGAGCTGCTCAACAGACCAGCGCCTGCAAACCCACCAGACGTACCGCCAGCGGAAAGCAACCTGCCATTCGAGTGCGGTGCACCGACCAAGGAGGAGATCCGCAGCGCCATCAAACAACTGAAGAACGGCAAGTCTGCAGGACCTGACAGCTTTCCGGCAGAGGCGCTGAAGGCGGATGTGGAGACCAGTGTGAAGCTCCTATACCCACTCTTCTGCAAGATATGGGAAGGTGAAGAAGTACCAGCAGACTGGAGAGAAGGATACCTCGTCAAACTCCCCAAGAAAGGCGACCTCAGTTCCTGCGCCAACTACAGAGGAATAATGCTGCTGTCCATCCCAGGGAAGGTGTTCAACCGCATCTTACTGAACAGGATGAAAGAAGCAGTCAACCCGCATCTCTGTGACCAACAAGCCGGCTTCCGCAAGGAAAGGTTGTGCACGGACCAGATAGCAACACTGAGCATCATCTTGCAACAGTCCTTGGAGTGAAACTCGCCCCTTTATGTACACTTTATTGATTATGAGAAGGCGTTTGACAGTGTGGACAGGCAGACCCTCTGGAAGCTACTGAGACACTACAGAGTGCCAGAAAAGATCACGAACATCATCAAGAAGTCATACGAAAACATGACATGCAGAATAGTTCATGGCCGACAATTCACCGACGCCTTTGAAGTACAAACTGGAGTGAGACAAGGATGCCTGCTTTCACCCTCCCTGTTCCTGTTAGCGATCGACTGGATCATGAAGATGTCGACAGACTAGAAACGAAACGGCATCCAGTGGACTCTTTGGAAACAGTTAGGCGATCTTGACTTTGCTGATGATCTGGCTCTCCTCTCTCATACCCAACAACAGATGCAGGAAAAGACCAGCATTGTTGCGGACAACTCAGCAAGCCTGGGGCTCCACATCAACAGAGAGAAGAGCAAGGTTTTCAAGACAAATGCATCCAACAACACACCCATCACAGTTGAAGGCAATGTGCTGGATGATGTGGAAAGCTTCACGTATCTCGGCAGCATTGTAGATGAG
Organism: Theodoxus fluviatilis; assembly: GCA_034096865.1. NCBI lineage: Eukaryota > Metazoa > Mollusca > Gastropoda > Cycloneritida > Neritidae > Theodoxus > Theodoxus fluviatilis. The sequence goes on along the minus strand of JAWQFJ010003121.1, from coordinate 422,733 downwards.
CAGGGAGGAACGGATGCAGACGTCTCAGAACCCGTATCGCCAAAGCCATAGCAACCTTCCCTCAGCTAAAGAAGATCTGGGGATCAAGCGCAATAACTACTACTACAAAGATCAAGGTCTTCAATACCATTGTGAAGCCGATCTTGCTGTACGGAGCAGAGACCTGTTGAACTACCGTCACCACCATGAAGAAAATCCAGGTCTTACAAAAAAGAGAAAGAAAACAAAAAACAAGATGACTTTCTGTGTTATTACTTTAAGAATATTTCGATGCCTTTTGGCAACTTCTTCAGCAAAGAAAAAAATGGCGTCAAGATGACGTATTAAAAGAATTACGTCTGCTATGACGTAAGACATTCTTATAGTCTTGGATGTCCCGGCTGGCCAATCACCACGATAGTCCACAAAAATGGGCAAATATAAGTCCAAGAATTCTGGAGAAAGAAACAGCATATCACACACACACACACGTGCATACACACACACACGCAAACACACACACCCACAAACACCCCCCCCACACACACACACATACACACAAACACACACACAAACACACACACACACACACATCCACACCCCAACACACACAGTACACACATCCAGACCATCGGATCACCCCTGAAAGCCGACAAGCATACCCTCTGAACACCCAAACCGCCAACCACTCAACTACACTTTGGTGTTTAGACCAAGAGGATAGGTGGTACGCAGTTTAGTCATCCAAAAAGCCTCCCTCGCCAGTCTACGAGGATGATCCAATAGAGCACCATACACCTGTTCGATCGGCATGACTCTCATGTTCGCCATAGTATGACCCGGCAAGTTGAAGTGCCTGGTCACGAGAGTCCCCTTGTTGGTTCTGATGTCTTGGTAGTGCTGGTAGGAGCGTTTCTTCAACGATGTCATAGTTTCCCCCACGTACTGGGTGTTACGGCAGAGGTCGCACCACAGAACATACACGACGTTTGCAGAGGTCTTTATCAACTCCTGCCTCAGGAAGATCTTCAAAATCCGCTGGCCAGGAGAAATCAACAATGAAAAACTGTGGCTGAGAAGCAGGCAACAGCCAGTTGAGGAAGACGTCCTTCAGAGACGCTGGCGATGGATAGGCCACACCCTTCGCAGACCTGCTTCCAACATCACCAGGCAAGCCCTCACGTGGAACCCACAAGGGAAGAGGAAGAGAGGGCGGCCTAGGAACACCTGGCGCCGTGATCTGGAGGCAGACGCAAAGCAGATGGGAAAGACGTGGGGGCAGCTGGAAAGACTCGCCCAGAACCGAGATGCCTGGAGGGTGCTGATTGGCGGCCTATACCCCAGACGGGGTCACAGGCGGAGGTGAGATGAGGTTAACATTAGTTCATTAGTTTAACCTGAAATTTGGCAAACAAATGAAATAGAGAAATGGATAATCTATACAGCAAACTATATTTTATTAGCAGCTGCCACCGCAACTCTGCAATACACACAACTGTGTGCATGTGTTGGGTGTGTGAACAAACAGTCAGCGTTGGTGGAGGAAGACATGGACAACACAAGTGACACTGACAGTAGTGGTTCTGACACTAAAATGTATTTTGAAGGAGACATTGATTCCATTGATTCAGACTGGGAATGATTTCAACTGCATTGTGTTTGTGTGAAGATTGTGCAACCAAGAGATGTGCAGAAGGATTAGGTGGTGGTGTGTGCAGATTGCTACATATGTTGACTATCAAGGGAAACAACTCAAATGATTTGAGTAAAACAAGTTTTTTATTCCTAATTAATTGCTTACTAAACCTAAAATCACTAACATACTCCAATACATGAATTATTGTAATATTTGAACATGCCTACTTACTTTAGTCGGGGAAAATAAAAAGTTAAAACACAATTTCCTTTTTTATTACTTTTTACCTGTTTGCGTGAAAAACGAATTTCAAAAACAGAAAAATCTCATAATTGACTCACATGCGAAGCAAAAGTGAGTCTATGTACTGAGCCGTGTCGTCCGTCCGTCCGGGCGTCCGTCCGGGCGTCCGTCCGTCCGTCCGTCCGTCCGGGCGTCCGTAAAAAACTTAAACGTTGGATTTTTCTCGGAGACTATTAAGTCTATCAACACCAAATGTGGCATGATGGTGTATGATGACAAGGCCTCAAAAAACATACATAGTGACTTGACCTTGCTTCAAGGTCAAGGTCACAGGAGCCATAAATGTGGTCTCAAAAACAGTCATTTTTCACATTTTCCCAATTTTCTCCCACGTTATTGAGAATGGCGACCTTAGCTACAAGTGGTATATAGGTCAAAGCAAGCCCTATCTTTTGATACCAGTTTGGTTGACCTTGCTTCAAGGTCAAGGTCACAGGAGCTCTTCAAAGTTGGATTGTATACATATTTTGAAGTGACCTTGACCCTGAACTATGGAAGATAACTGTTTCAAACTTAATAATTATGTGGGGCACATGTTATACTTTCATCATGAGACACATTTGGTCACATATCATCAAGGTCAAGGTCACTTTGACCCTTATGAAATGTGACCAAAATGGGGTGGTGAACCACTAAAAGTGACTATATCTCATGGTAGAAAGTGCCAATAAGCACCATTGTGCTTCCTATGTCTTGAATTAACAGCTTTGTGTTGTATTTTGGTAGGAAAAATGTATGATGTCATTGGTAGGTTTAGTTGTTTGACCTTGATCTTGAAGGTCACCTGAAGGTCAAGGTCATATAAAGGTCAAGGTCAAGCATGTGAGTCGTATGGGCTTTGCCCTTCTTGTTTAGATTCTACCCAAAGTTAGCGCATCTCAAAATGTCATGTACTAGGTGTCTTCTTTCAAAATATGTCAAAGCATTTTGGTCTAAACTTGTAGCCGACACTTTCTTTTTCTAGGGCTGATAGAGCTGCTTGGCCTCAGGACTAATGATCTTGGAACAGACGTTGACAATAGCATTTCAACTGTTTCTATCCTTAACAGTCAAGCTGTTGAACCAACAAACAAATGAAAAAGTCAACAAACTTTCAATAAAGGACTGATAAAACAAGCAGAGGATTTTTGTGTCGACAAAATGATTTCAGTTTTCTCAACAGGTACATTCTTTGGTGACCTCGTTTAACGATAGTGTGTGTGTTTACATCCCATTTCAGCTGACTGTCAAAAACTGTCCCCAAATACTTGTAAGTGTCAACAACTTCCACCTCCTCACCATGAATAACACTGGGATGAGCAACATCTTTCTCTCGTCTAAAATAAAAAATAATCTCTTTTGTTTTTGACACGTTTAGATCCAAAAAGTTGTCATCGCACCAATCTACAAAATCAGAGAGGGCAAGACCATGATCATTTTTTGGGCCCTGAAATAGAGACAACAAAGCAGAGTCATCTGCAAACTTCGCTAAATAACTACATTCCTGAATGCTTCTGCAGCTGTCTGTGTACAAAATATATAACAAAGGTGACAACACACAACCCTGTGGAGAACCTGTACATGTGACAACAATGTCAGAAAAACAGCCGTTCACACAAACTCTCTGTTGTCTCTCTTCACATGTTTGTAGCTGTCCTGCTATTTTTGTCTCCCTTGTTTAGATGTTTTGAAAGCTGACCTGCAATTTCTGCCACTCTTGTTCACTTGTTTTGTTCCTGACCTGTCATTTTTTACTCACATGCAAAGCAAAAGTGAGTCTATGTACTCACCCGTTTCGTCCGTCCGGGCGTCTGTAAAAAACTTTAACTCATTGAAGACGGCACTATTTTTAGCTCGTGTTGACTGGAGACGCATGTTTCTGGGCATTTTTACAGAAATTGCTGAAAAAATACTAATCAAGCAATGGAAAAACTGTTGCCATCATTAGAACGCTCTTTGTCTCCTTTATCCTTGTAGATCAATGTCATTCTCTCGTTAATTTTATTTTGAATATAGTATTGCAACAAAGATGGGTACCGTCTGGCGTGCCTGTATTTAGTTCGACTGGAGTGAGGCCGACTCTAAGCCGACAGCGTGTACGGATCAGTTTCCGATTGCTCTTCTTCTGTCAGCAGTTCGTGCACTATACCTATGATCTGCTCCTCTAAAACTGCATCTTTTTCATCTTCGGAAAAAGGGATCACATCGTCCTTCTCATCTGATGCTTCTTTCATAGCGATTTCAACAACATCCTCATCGTCCTGCCGCGACGCCATTGTGATTTAGCGTTGAAATTGCCCCTTGCCACATGTGTAAACAAAGTCTGGCAGTGCCTTATCCTCTTCAAATTCAGAGACACAGACGATCTACAATGTTCCTCACTATCTTATAAGAGAACTAGACTACCTCGACAGGTTAAGAGCCCCTTACAACACGCACAAGAAATTTACATACGCACCGCATCATATGATGCGGTGCGTCGTCATTGAGTTAACGTTGGATTTTTCTCGGACACTATTCAGTTTATCAGCACCGAATTTGGTCTTGACGTTTTGTGTGGCTTTTTGTGAGCTTGGTCGTTGAGTGCACGCACTTGTGTTTCTGTGGCGTTGGCGTGTCGCTGCTCTTTTCAGGCTAGCGATGACTTGCTTGTTGTGTTTGTCTTCGCGTTCGCTTGTATCGCTGGTTGTTCGTCATTCCGTGACTCGGTGGCTGTTGCTCACTGTGTCGTTTCATGGCGGATCGCCCCACCGCTGTTCGTGTGCGAAGCGGTCAGGGTATTGAAGTTCTCGCTCATGACAAATGCGTGCTTTTCTCTGCCTCCTGCTTTGTCTTCCACGCGTTGGTTAGGGAGTCTAGCGGCGTGCCGCTGTTAGCGTCAGTTTGAACACTTGTGAATTTGTGCGCTTGGTACATTTGAGTGCAAGCGCTGGTTCTCTGTTGCGTTGCTCGTTCAGTGCTAGCGAAGTTTTGCTGGTGTTTTCTCTCTTGTTTGCTTGTCTTCGCGCTCACTGTTGTAGCTGTGTTGTGCGCCATTTCTAGGTTTCGGTGACTGGCGCTACACCGTGCCCGTTATTGGCGGCCCTCCACGCTGTGTGTGTTGGTGGCGTGCGCAATATGGTGTCGTCAAGGCAGTGGCAGCGAGGTCGGGGGGGGAGAGAGGAATTCTCGCTCACTTTGAGTGAGTGCTTCTTCTCTCATTCCTTCTCTTGTGCCCATGCGTTGGTCGTTTTCGCGTGCTCCTGCGGCTTTTCCTGTGTTGACAGGTGGCGCTGCGGAATTTCGTTCTTCGCATGCTCATGTTGCTTTTCCCACCATGCGGTCTGCTTTGACGGTGGCTCTGTGCCTGGGTCACCGTTTGCTCTCTCTGCTGGTGCGATAGGGGCGAGCGGGGTTTCTAGCCCGCCATTTTTTGTCACGTGCCTACTATCTCTGGCCGCAAGGAGGCACAGTCTCTACGACTCTCTCTCATGCTGTGGCATTCTGGTTTAGGCTGATTCACATGGCTTTTCCATTTCCACGGAAGTCATTCCCGGGAAGTTGAATGTGCTGGCGGGTCACCCGAGCCGGAAGGGTCAGGTTAGGCCTCCAGAGTGGGCTGTAGCGCGTCGGCGCTAGAGCTGGTGTGGTGTCTCTGGGGCAAGCGGTGGTGGATCTGTTTGCCACTAGGTTCAACACGCGTTGCCGTGTTCCTGCTCACCTAGGCACGATCCACTGGCTCTCGGTCGGGATGCCTTTGCTAGGTCGTGGTCGGGCGTGGAGGTATCGTTTTCCCTCCTACACGCCTTCTTCCGAAGGTGTTGGCCTCAGTCACCCTGGGGCGTCCGCGTTGCTCTTGGTCGCGCATTCCAGCCTGGAGCTTCATGCTTCCCTAATCTGCTGGCTCTGGCAGAGGGGGAGCGCATCGAGCTCCATCTCTCTGCCTCCACTCTCGTGCAGCCTCGTTCGGGGATTGGCCATCCGTGTGTTCACTTGTTGGAACTTTCTTCTTGGCTTCTTTCTAATGCGGGTTCCCATGGCTCATTCCGGGTGTCGAGATTTCGGTACTCTGACTCATCTCGATTCTGGCGAAGCTGACTGGTAAACTGCTCAGTGCGGGCACTCAAGGTTACTTGGCTCGAACTCAGTCCTGTCGTCTTCGGCAACGGAGACTGTTTCGGCCCCTTGCACGTAGTCCCCGAGGTGTCTAGCTAGACCTTCTTTTCTTGCTGGATCCGAATGGAATGCGTTGCTGGTGTCTCTAGGTTCATGACATCCGCAAGGTTGCCACCTCTGTAGTGTTTGCCAAGAATGTCTCTTTGGCTCACCTTTTGAGGGCGGCCTTCTGGCGGTGACTGCGTTCTCACATGCCACTATTTGCGGGATGTTCGAGTTCATAGTCTTAACGACACCTTTGGCATCAACAAGTTGGTTGTTGCGGGTTCGGCTGTTCGTTTTGCTGGTGATTGTTTTTCTGTTTTGTCAGGTGTTCATGCACAACCCGCCACCCATTGCTGGGCAATCATATGACTGGTTGTCTACTGGTCAGTATGGAGGGAGAACTTGAAGAAATTTTAACTAATTTCTATGTTTACCTGACATACTTACCAGTAGACAACTTACTGTCCCACCCACCTCCCCGTTTGTGCATTTGCTGGGTTATCTCAGTTGTGTCAAAGAGGATGAACGTGCTCTGCCTGCAGTCTTTATAGGCGCTTGAGGACGCGGGGCGTTGAGAGTTACCTCCCTTTGCCTGCGGCATCGCTAGCTTCATGTCTCAAGCAATCGGATTGGCGGTGCAGGCAGTCACGTGTGGGTAATAATTATGCAAATTCTTTTTTTGAGGTCAAAAGGTCATATATCACTGGTAAGTGTGTCAGGAAAACATAGAAATTAGTTTAAATTTCTTCGAATTCTGATATCCTCTGCACTTGATGATGCATATGTTTGAAGACCAGTTCACATGGTTTGGGTCTTTACAGGAGCTTCAGTGAAAACAGACCGGCACAGATCTGGTACTTCGTCAAGTGTGTCTACTTTGCACTGTCCGCCTACCAGATCCGGTGTGGATACCCCACTCGTATCCTTGGCAACTTCCTGACCAAGAAATACAACTATCTCAACCTCTTCCTGTTCAAGGGGTGAGTTGTACTTCTCTATCAATGTTCTTTGAAAACTGACTGATAACAATGAAATAAAATTTGTTCACTTTTGATTTAAAACTTTTTGACAGGATAGCAGTAACATGATTATGAATTATGTTTTTATTATTATGTTGTCATTTTCTCCATATTGTTGTTAGACGTTTGCCTCTGAAATCATTCTCGTTGCTCAGGTTACTATTATGGCTACCACTATTACCTCCATTGTTGTTTTTACTGTTACCACAATCTCTAATTCCAATGATTTTTATTATCTTGCCATCACCACTCCTCTACCTCCATTGCTACTTCTGCTTGCATTGCCTTCATGATTGCTGTCATTATGACCAACATCACTATCATCATTACTCTACCTCAGCCATCACCTTCATCTATATTGTAATGATTGCAATCACCACCACCTGCTTCACCATCACTGTCATCACAGTACCAGCACCATCTCTGCTGACATCATCACCTCTTCACCACTGACTCAACCTTCTTTGCTATAGGGTAATTGTTATTGTGTCGTCACCCCCATCTCTTCCAACATTGTTGTGGTGTTCGTGCCAGATGAAGTGTTGAGTGAGAGCCAAGTGTTGATTATTCTCTTTGGCGGGTCGATGTGTGTAGTGATGTTTCTAGGGGTTGGAAATGGGCAATGGCCACCAGTTCCTTGTTGTGCATGGTTTCTGTTGATCTTCCAAGATGGTTGGAACACAGTGTTGGATCTGGATGATCTTAGGCCAACAACAAAATAGCTGGGGTTACAGCAACCTGACCAACCCTATATTTTTCTTCTGACTAAACTGTTTTTTCAATCATGAGAAAAAAAAGGAAAGAAAAGAAAGAAATTGACAATAAACTGTGTGCTGTCCCATCTTCCCTGTACTATAAACACCAAGGGAATTCATTAAGAAAACATTTTCAATGAAAGAAAGTTTGGTTTATGTTTAATTTCGCCTCTTCTAAAAGGAAAAAAGGTGTGTGTCTGTGTGTGTGTGTTCAGGTCAGTGCTGTTTTATCATCCTGGCTGCTCTCCTTCACTCGCCACAGCTTCCTGATCATTCCCTTTCTGCTGGAGCTGCGTGCCTTGATGGATTGGATGTGGACAGACACCACGCTGGCTCTGACCAGCTGGCTGCAAATGGAGGACATCTATGCCAATGTCTTCACCCTGAAGTGCTGGCGCCGCTCTGAAAAGGTTGGTGAGAAAGCCTTGGCTGTCAGTGGCCACTCTTTGCACACACATGCTCAGACACTGATGTTCACGCATGCATGCACATATTCATATATAGAAAATGTGCACAAGCACACACACGTGCAAATACTCATTCATGCATAATGAGAAAAATGCATAAAGAAAATTATATCCTGATGTTTCAACAATAATAGCAGTGAATCTCTTCATTTAATTCATGTTTCTAATCATGGAGTATGAATGCATTGTTTTGCCAGCAGCACACTGTTTAGGTTGAATGCTACAAAAAAAATTGTTTCACTTACAGGTCTACCCTACCCCTCGTGGCAGGCGACGAAAACTGGGGGCGAAGTATGGCCTTGGTGGCCTGCTTCTTGTCCTCATCATCTTCATCATCTGGTTCCCTCTGGTCCTCTTCTCCATTGCATACACCGTCTTTGTTGCCAACACACCCTACGAAGCAGTAGCAACCATCACCATTGGAGGCTACCAGCCCATCTTCAAAGTGTCTGCTCAAACGCAGAACATCCGACCAATTTCCGAAACTGAATATGCGCTCCTGCGTAAGCGCTACAGCAAGAATGAGGTAGGCAGAGACCCACACAGGTCTGTATCTATGTCTTTTCTGATGGAACAGTCATAGTCAGATAGGATTTTTTGGCTGGCATTTTGGGTTTGGGGCACCCTGGTCATAATGGAAAATGCTTGCTGCAGATAAAGCTCAATGCTGCATTTGCATTTGGTGTGTGTGTGTGTGTGCGTGCGTGCATGCATGCATGTGTGTGTGTGTGTGTGTGTGTGTGAGCGAGCATGTGTGTGTATGTGTTTGCTGGATGGTTGCAAGATTGGGATCATCCATGGAAAATGTATTTGGTGTGTTCTGTTCCATTTCAGATGTCTCTGCAACATCATGAGGGAGTTTGTATATCTGTCTTATTATAACTAATATAAGGAATATAAGGAAATCAACTCTACGTTCACTTCCAATGGATGGAACAAAGCATGCCAAAAGCAGCCAACATCCACTTACACTAAAATCCTCTTCACTGCAGATGACTGCAAACAATCCTTGTTAACACTAAAGTTTATCTTGAATCATGGATTGCCTGTGAGAGTTGCAATGATGAAGAAAAAACGTTGACATGAATTGACTATCAATACATGCGTAGATTTTCTCTACAGGCACACGGTTTCAAGTGCAGAAAGATGAGGGAATGACAAAGAGGAGAGTGGCGTGCTCACAGTGGACCTACAAGAGAAGGAATAAACACAGAGTTGGGCTTTTCATTGCAGGCTGCTGTTGGATTCCTGGGCTTGTATCAGGCCGAGGACATCTCCATGATAACCTTGAATGGCAAGTCCGCTGCTCTCTGGGGCATCAGCCCACCCAGCCGCCAGAGCCTGATTAATGAGCTGAACAAGACTGGACCTGTGAACAAGACTGGACCTGTGAACATCGAGTTTTCAGTCAACTTCCACAGGTCTGTCCGCTGTGTCTGTCCATCAACACAGGATTGTTGCATGCATTGTGTAGACCTTGTTCTCTGCTCTGCTTGTGATCATCTTGTCCAAGAACATCAGTGAGAGCTAACATTACTGTTCTGGTTTGGCAGTCAATGCGTGGGCTGCAGTTGCTTGTGACCTATGGATGCCATGTTGGAAACTGCATGTATCATGTGGATTTGCTTTTTTCAGCAAGATGCCCTAACTCACATAGCTCATCCCAGCTAGAAGTAAAACAGGACTGCGTGATCAATCCTTCACCAGCACCTGATGACAAATACAGTGACAGACAGATAAGATGCATGCAGCCAGCTACCATCATAAACTCACCTCTCTTGGGAGTATTCCAATCGGATGCTGGTTCACAGCCACATACAAGGATTAGTCATGCCAGAGTGTCGTCTCTGCCCTCACAGGCTGGGTGACTGTTTTGTCAGTTTTCCAGATTGTTTGTAATTAATGTGCTACACAACTGTCAGTTCTTCCTAAACAACAACAGAAATAAAATTTGTGAGTAACGTTTTTGCTGTCCATAACTCGGTTCTCTCCCTCGGACTGCTTGAGTGCTGGGTTCTCTCCCTTGGCCTGTTAGTATGCAGGGTTCTCTCCCTTGACGTTGTCAGCATATAGTGCTTTCCCATGGATCGATGACACTGAAAGGTGCTTCCAGAGCAGAACGGTTTGTTTTTTTTGCACAGATTCAAGTTCTTTCTGAAGGTGACAATGGGTATTCTGTTGATCCCAGTCAATAATGCCAGCTGTGACCAGGTCTTCAGCCTGGCGAGAAGAAACCACACTGACTTGAAATCATCCACGGGCAGGATACAATGGAGGTCTTGATATTGCTCAAGTGTTAAGACAGCACCTGGTGAAGTTTTGAGGAAATGCAAGTGAGCAACTGTTGATCTTCAGGCTAAGGCAATGACTCAATTCTGTTTGTGTGTGCTTATGAACACGTAACTGTTTCAAAACCACAATACTGCTGAATTTTTTGGAAAGCTATTTAAATTTACTATTGCTGCTGCTGATATTGCTTTCATGGGGAGTTGGCAGCTCTGAGTGCCATATTTAATTCCTGGGTGGGATACCTGTGAGACGAGATGGGTAAAATTGTGAATGGTGATTGTGATGCAGCTTGGTTGCAAGCTCCCCAAGATAGTGGAATGATAATGACTTGATGTCTAGGGGGTCAATGTACAGTTTGAGCAACTCGTCATGGGTGGAAAGGTTTAACTAAACCATTATATTTGCCATGTTTGCTGTGCTGATAATTTCTTGGAAACTAGCAGACCTGTGTGAAAGAGTTAGCAAGCAGAGCTGTGTAGTATCTTGGATTGTTACTTTTCTATCTTGTGGCCTACTATGTATTGTGGTCTAAGTAGTTACGGTTGAATCTTAACAAAACATTTTAACAAAACAAAACTTTCTGGAGTCACTCAGACTAGTGTTGTATTGAGCAATGCTAGTTGTAGAAATGATTCAAAATAATGCACTTGCATGCACACACAAGCGCGCGCAACACACACACACACACACACAGACACACACACACACACACACACACACACACACACACACACACACACACACACACACATGCAAATAGACACACACACCATTCTCATGCCTCTTCTTCAAGAATGCTCTTCATGGTAAATAAGGTGATTACAGTGATTGTAGTTTCTTGGCTTGGAGGTCATGTGGTTGGTGGTAGACACCCTATTTCTGTGTAGATTTGACCTGCATGAAAGTACACTTTTGGTTGATCAGTGAAGGGGAAGGTGGGTGGTGATGTAACACAGACATTCTGTGTCCCCCTGTGCAATTCATGCATGTTGAATGACCCAAGAACTTGGTTGGTACACCTGTGATGTGGATAGTCAATGGCTTTCCATAGCCAGCCTTCATGGGCTGGAAAACAGTTTGAGTTCCATCCATCCATCCATCCGTCCGTCCATCCATCCATCCATCCATCCATCCATCCTCCCAATCGAAATGTATTCCATACCAAAAAAAATTCTCCAACATCAATCACTGTTTGCTTTATGCAAAAGATCCTCTGCATGCAGTTGACAGTTTGATGCAGGTGGAACAATTAAGTGGTTTTAGTAGGTCTTATTTCAGCATTACAGTTTTGGAAGCTTTGGAATCATTTGTTTACTGCAGTCCTGTCACCTGTCATTTGCACTTCATTTTTGTAGTGTGGTTTTGAAAATCAGTGATCATGAATTCCTGTGTTAAATCTGAAGGTAATGGGGAGCCTTCCAGTGATAACTCACATGATGAGGTGTGAACTTCATCACTCAGTTCACCATCTGCTCATGTCAGTTGCTTTTTGAGTCTTGCTTTGACTAAAGATGCTGTGGCACTATGGCTGACATTTTCTTTCATCATTGCAGAGAGCCAGATGGTGCCCAGTCTGACATTGTTAACTACCAGTATTCTCTGAGTCTCCCAGCATCTACAAGACAAAGCTTTGCCCAGTTGGTAGAGATTGCTGATGGCAATGGGTGAGTTTCCCGTCTTCACTCAGTTACCTGCCGGCATTGTCCCTCCCCTTCCTTACAACAACGCAACTTTACTTCTATGCTGATATTGAGAAGTGAATACCCAATCTGGGCATTGCTGTTTGGAAGCCATGGTTTTTTTTGCTCTTCAGCTTTTTGAGAGTTGAGATAAAGCTGGAATGAGGGAGGGGTGTTTTCTGACGACCAGGGCGGGGGTTTGAGCAGCTAATACCTGTGAGGGGGGAAAAAAGCAGTATATATGCAAGCTCTGTTATTTTTTCCTCTTTGACAGTTTTGCCTCAGGTGAAGTCGCCGAAAGAGATTCAGATAATCTCCCAACACAGGAGTAAAACCTGTAAGGCAGTGCTTCAGATTGTTTTCAGACTGCATGGGCCCAATGACCCATGGCCAGGCAAAATGATGGGTCAATTTTGAAAAACATGGGTCATTAACAATCAAACCTTCACTTCAAACAGAATGACCCTCCACCCCACACATGACACCCCTACAGCCCCCAGCCCCCCCCCCCCCCCCCCACACACACACACACAAATGAATAATTAAAAAAGCAAAAAATAAAATAATAGACAAACACATGTCAAGCTGTGTGTCTTTCAGTTGTTTTATTGTCTCTTTTAACATTTCGTTCTGTGGACACAGAGTCATGATCACTCAAAACCCACTCTATTCTTTCTTGGTAGCATGATGTTTTGTTTAAACAAACTTGGTTTTAGGGACTAACACATTGAAATCTAACAGAGATCTGCTTCAACCAGTCAAACACAACACAAAATCACTCCTCTACACACATACACACCACAAAAATGTTGCAGCGAGTCCAAAAAGTTTAGTCTCAACTTGTTTTTTGCCATCCAGAAAATTACACACACAAATACACAACAGTCCACAGTATTTCCTTCTGAATAACTCCATCAATAGGACCTAGGACAGTCTCATGCCCTAGTTCTTCTTGAACAGGTAGCGGTTGCGACTTTCCGCCCACACCTGCACTGCACGGTTAAAGGGCATGTCCTGGAAGATAGGTCCATCAATGCACACCATCATCAGCTGGTCACAGTGTGTGCTAGAGAGTGCTCTCCTCCTCTGTGTTTGGACGTAGTTTTGCACAGTGAACGATCTTTCACAGACTGCTGTGTGGATGGGCAGGGTCGGGGCCACAGCTGTCAGCTTCTTTAAATTTGGAAATTCATCAGCAGCAGGGTAGAATTTGGCGATCATCTGCCAAAGGGTGACGAAATCATCTCTGGGAAAGTGTTCACTGAGAACTGTTCTCTTAAGCAGCCTCCATTCTTGCCAAGTCTCGTCTCTGTTGATGAACGGCTGAGCAGTTTTCAGTGAGCCGTTCTGGCCCTCGCAGACCCAGAAGTGGGTCTTTTCGTCAGCAAACTGTTGAAGAAGTTTCTCCATTTGTTCCATGCCCCAGTCATCCAGCTTGTTCTTGTCAACAAATGAAATGGGCCTCATAGCTAGAACATACGTTGAATGCCTGGAGCAGCTCCGCATCAGGAAATCTCTTATCCAGATTGGAGAGGACTTCTTCTACAAATGAGGGCAGCAAAGTAGAGGAGACATTCTGAACCAGAACGGTGATTTTACACTGCTTGTAGGTCTTTTCTTCGAGATCAAAGTCCTGTTTCAGTGCACTTAGGTGTTGACAATTGTCTGGGTTGTCAACCAGGTGATTCAAATCGGACTTGCACTGCTTCACATGGATATCGGCTTTGGAAGGAGCTAGTAAGAGATAAAAACTAAACAGTTACTGCTTGCTTTTTTCTTGCAAAACATTGAAGACAACGTCAACTGATGTTGGTTTTCTTCGGTTTCTTTTCTAAGCCTTTTCTTCGGTGGCATCTTGATTCCGCACACGTGTGCGAGTCTGTGCAAGGTAAACTGATAGATGTTCGCTGATTGGTTGTCTGCTGGCTGATAGCCAATCACACAGAGCGATGCATCATTGCTAGGCAAAGCAGCAGTTTGGCGTCGGTTTTGGTACTCCGTGGTGTGGCCACATGTGCTTGGTGTGGCTTAGTGGTACAGACGGACCGAGGATCAATACAAGTTGGCGATTTTTATGACGCGCCCGGCTGGCGCATACACATTGAAAGTGACGCGCCATTCTGATAAAATATGCGCCAATGGCGCGGGCGCGCCAACAATCTGAAGCACTGTAAGGGCTGAGCTGGAAAATTGTGAAAGAATAACTTTGGGGCATTTATTTGCAGCCTTGTTGCATGCTCCCCAGGGAGTTGAGATAGTGTTGTGGTGATACAAAGAGGTAGCCTGATGACCAGGGGGTAAATGTGTGTGGTTTGAGCACCCATCAATGGGTGGAAAAGTCACAGTATTAAAAAGAGCACCTTTACCTTTGCTGTAAAACAATGAGAACAAATTAGGTCATGTGTTTTGTTGCTGCAACTAAAGTTTCTCAGATAAGATCTTGATTGTCTGCTCTATATGAATTGAATTAGAAATTGTCTACAATGATGCTTTGCTTTTGAATGGTCAGCGCAGGGGAACTAAACTGTTGGGAGCATGACACAGAAGAGCCTCAGCTAATTCCCCAAGACCAGATCCACATTCCACTTTGTTCTTGCAATTTCTTGGGCAGATGTTATTTTTTTCCTAACTGGATTCATGTGTGCTCCGCAGGTCAGTGGATGTAGACCTGATGTTTCCAAGATTCCTGCAGCTTGCAGGCAAAGGTTTTGCCAGACCCATAGACCAACTGCTGTTTCGTGAGTTTAACTTGGCATGCATTATATTGCAGTAACTGTTTTGCTGTGTGTTTCTAAATTATTTATATATAGTGTGTGCGTGTGTGTGTGTGTGTGTGTGTGTGTGTGTTGTGTTATTTATAGCTTTGAAATGGTAAGTGAAGGGCTGGAGGACCCTGTGTAAGTGTTGCATAGACTGCCTTGAAACATTTTGGAAATGTGTGACATCAAGACTACTAGTTTGGAACTATCAGCGTCCCTGGAGAGAAGCAGAGAGGAGGTCAGTGGTTTTGAAGATGAAAATTCTATTGCTCTTGACAGGAGAAGGGACCATTACAATGCCCTTTGATCTGGACACATAGTCTGATGATATTGCCACAGACTGCACATCTCAGTTTGATCTGCAGTCTCATCTTCATCACACTGACATCCTTTGTCAAAATCAATGTACCACTCTGCCTCTGTGTGTGTGTGTGCATGTGTGTGTGTATGTATGTGTGTGTGTGTGTGTGTGTGTGTATGTGTGTGTGTGTGTGGTGTTGGTGTGTTGCTGATGAGAGTGGAAAGAGGAATCTGCAACGAGTTGATTTGCCAGACCTGTCATGTGGTGACAAGCCGTCTGGCCTGTTTGCAGATGAGTATGGGGTTGGATACAGCAATGCCTCCTTCAGGCTCTACTCCAACAAAACCCTTATAGGCCTGGCACAGGTCCTGGAGTGGTGGGAGGTGCAGGAGAGAGTCCTAGGCTCAATCTTCTCCTATGAAGCCTCCACCACTCCAAAGACTGTTGACGACCTCACTATCTTCACTTTCAACGACAGGAAAGCCCCCACCAGCTTTTCCTTCATCACAGGATATGGGTGAGCTGTCTTATTTGGCAATAGCTTGTCTTCCCATGACTTTCAATAAAACTTCAAATATGTTGATGATTACATTTCAAAAGCTGTGAGATGTGTGTGCATGCGTGCGTGCTACTCTCCATGCTAGTCATACTTCAATGCTGGTGACCACAAGGGATAAAAGGGGTTTGAAAAGCTTGAATTTTTAATGCAGACATGACTTATTTCACTTCTTTAATGTTGAATCTGGTTTATGTTATTTAAAATAATGTATATGAACATTTCCAGTTGATAATTTAACAAAAATGTTGCATAAAATAATTGTGCATGTTTTGGAAAGAATGATTCCTTTTCTGAACTCACTTTTCAGTTTTTTTAATTACAGAAATATAAAGATTTAAAATATTTTTTTACTATGTGCATAGTTTAGACATTCCCTATTCCTGCTCAGCTGAATATTTAAGATGAAATTGTAGATGTTCTGTTCACCAAATAATGCATCATTTTCAGAAATGAATAGTACATGTGTAACTCTGCTGTCCTGGTTTATCATGGAAGTCTTTAAAGTATGTTGTACATGCAATGGCTTGACAATCTTGTTATTGTCTGAAAATATTGATCTATTGGTCATATATTTATTTTTTCTTGCATTCTTCTCTGTTACTGAAGGTCAGTGGCATGATGCTTATGCAACAAACAAAAAGGTTAACAAAGCTAACAGTTTTCCTGCATAAGACAAAACCAGCAGCAATTTTGGATGGCCCTTTAGTTATCTTTTAATCTTTTCTCTTCATCTCATGCCGTAATAGTCAATTTACTCTCTTAAAGTTACTCTGAAAAAGCATAAACACCTAACAGGAAACTAGAGAAAATGTTGGAGGATGAAATTTTCCCATGAAGTGATGATGATCCCTAAGGATCACCAGCTATGGAGAATGACTTGTCTAATGAAGTGGTATGCTGAAAATCAAGGTTTAATCATGCTGTCTGTCACAGCCAACCCTTTGCATTTGAAAACTTGCACATGATATGTGGTGGCAAGGTTTATGGGCACGTGATATAGATGGTGGCTTTTTTCCCTGTGATTGCATGGGTGCTTTGTGTGGGTGACTACACACAGTTTGCTGTACATTATATGGATATTTTGGTTTGCATAATGTGCTGAAAACAATTGTTTAAGTATCCGTTTTGTGGGCTGAAGATGCATTGTGCTTTTGTTATCTGCATGTACCTGTACTTATTTTAATGCTACAGTCTAAGTTGGATAGATTGAACCCTTGTGTCATAGTGGTAATTTTGGTTTGCATTGTTTGACTACTTTGAGTGTTTGTGGCTATTGTGCTTTGCAGTGTATGCCATACTTTGAAAGTGAGTCAGTGGTTTTTGTGTTGGCCTTTCATATGAATATTTGAAAGAAACTGACTAGAGTACTGAAACAAGACCTTTGTAGGTAGGAGGTGCATGGGAGCACATCCATTTTACACTTGAAATGTTGCTGAGTTTGTTGTTTTTTTGCTCCTGCTAATTTGCATTGTAAGTTAAAACAAGAACAAAACAGTGGATTCATATGTATTCTCAAATGCTAATGTATTTGGACAGAATTACTACAATAGTCATTGATTATGTACATTCTGGAAATGTTCAATAACTGTGTACTTTTTTTATGAAGGATGTGTTTCAGATCACAAGTGACAGAAGTGTAATAATAATAATGATAAATAGCATTTATAATGCGCATTTCTTGCAAGAACTCAATGCGCGGGCATAGCCACATTTACTCGCAGTTACTCGTCAGTCATACTACATAGCACAACACTCGTACGACTATCTTACCAGGACTTGGAAAAAGAACCTAGGAGGTTACAGAAAAGCAAGGCGAAACATATGGATTTTTAACTGAGATTTTAAAATGGACATAGTTGGTGCATCATGTAGCCCAGCCGGCAGGGAATTCCAGACACTAGGGGCAAGGAAACTGAAACTACGCTCTCCGAAAGACTTGGTCTATGCTTTGGAATTTTCAGAAGCTTTTCACTTGATGAGCGGAGAGAACAGGACGGGTGAACAAAGGAGGCCGAAAGATATGCCGGAAGGGTTGAATCAAAATGACGGTACGCCAAAACAGCAATTTTGTACTGGCAGCGGAAATTAACGGGAAGCCAGTGTAGATGTTTCAGGAGGGGTGTCACATGATTGCGCTTGCCCTTCATAAGAACCAGACGTGCCGCACTGTTTTTAACTCATTGCAGACGGTTTAGTTGTTCTGCCGGAAGACCCGCGTAGTGCAAGACTTTTCCGTCCCATTCTAGATCAGATCAATGAGTGGTTCATAACGGGATGGCTGATGATTGCTTGAATAAATGCATGGAATAGTCATTTGTTATGGACCACAAACTTAGTATATCCTGATTGTGTAAAAGAGTAATAATGTCTGGCAGAAGTATAATGTTCCTCAAGGAGAAGTAGGCCAAAATTCACAGCTTTGACGGGAGTGGAATTATGACAATGTAAAAAGGAAAGCTTCTAGATTCCAACTTGAATATACCTTCTCCTTTGAAGTTTAACAAGCAAACATGTCATTTTATTTACAAACTAATCTCAAGATACATGAATTGTAGCACATATGAAACAGTGTTGGAAACTTATTGGAAACTAGATTTTCAACTATCTTAAATCCACAACCACTTTTTTGTTTAGATCAGCCTTATTTAATGTTGAATTATATACAACTCAGTAGATGTACATTTTATTTTTATTTTGTCACATTGGCTAATACTTGTTCACTTAGAACAAACGATGCTGTAAATTTCATAAGTTAATTGTGCATTTTGTTTCTTTTATTCCTAAGTTATGTTGGATGTTGTGACTAATTGCTCGAAATGCCATATGTTGGGTTTTTAGTTTAGTGAATGTCTCTTCTACTGAAGTTAAGCAGGACTTTGACAGGTTGTTGAAAGACAAAATCTATCACCACTTTCTCTTTACAAAATCTTATATCTGCATGAGGGTTCTTTAACTAGCAAGTAACACATCATTAAGTGTTATTTCTCTGTATTCCTTGGAGGAGAAAGTCTCATAAAACCAATGTCCTTTGGCAGAAGAGCTCAGTGTGAAAGTCTAAAGATGATTAGTACTATGAAGATGGAAACTGATATTAATTTGTGCAATCTAAATTACTTTTTACTTTTGTAAAATTGATCATCACATTCAGGATGACCGGAAAATGGATCAATTGTATCCAGGAGACTTCAATTCTGGCTTTTATGTAGTTCTGTAACAATTCCTGATGATTTGCTTCTTCCTTCTTCAACTCCCACACACTCATGCCTTCCCACCAAATGTGAGTGAATTTTGTTCCTTGTTCATGGAGAAAGCAGTAGAGGAGACAAGTAAGAAATTATGCTGGATGTTGTGAGTCCTGTGTAGATTAGATGAAGGCATGCTGGTGCCATGAGTCACTGAGTGGTATGAGGTGATGCTGGCTGGCTGTACAAAACTAACACTGACATAATGCAACTAACTACCCATGCTGTATGTAAATGTTTTTGCTTTGCATGAAGCTACTAACTGTTGTCATCTGCTTCATTCTTAGTGGCCTTTGACCAGAGGCTGTGCATTTGAGTGCTGCATAGAATGGATGTATCTGGAACTTGCTGTGAGATGAAACTAACACCCTGTGGTTTGTTTTAACTGCAGTGCATTCAATTGCACTGGTAACCCAGTTTGACCAGGTGGTATGCTAACATCTTGTTGGCAGATTAAACTCATGTTCAGCTTCAGAATTCTTGAGAAGTTTGATCTTATGCAATGTTCCATGTGGAAACTTGTAACTGGTAATTTCCTCAAGAAAGAATGGAACCGACACAAAGGCTTTTTTTGTCTGCACACACACACACACACACACACACACACACACACACACACACACACACACACACACACACACACACCACACACACACACCACCCCCTTTGGCACAAAAACCCTGACTTTGTTTAATGCCTGATCTCCGTTTGAAAATGGTAATAATCTCCTGTCTTGTAAACTTTATTTTCTAATAAGTTAAACATTACCAACAACAACAGAAAATGGAGATTCTCATTCTATAGTGACTAGTTTGCTTTGTATTATAAAAATTTTTGGCTTGGGTCATTTTCTGAATGGATTGCCTCATGAGGAAAATCAAACTTCACATCTCTGGTGCTGAGCATGTAAGGATTGTTTATGTCTGCTCCAATCTATTTGTAGTTTGCTGTTTTGACCATTTGATGTTGCTTCCCAAACATTTGAAGTAACTTTGCCAAGAGGGCATTCTTCTTTCTCATGCAGTCATCACTATAGAAAATCAATAATTTGGATTTGACAGTGTGCAGCAATTTAAGATGTTATAACAGAATTCTTTTTTATTATCACTATCAAGCAAATTTCACTTGTTAAATATTGCTATCTGTGGGTAACTTTTAGGGTCTTGTTTACTGTTTTCTTCAGTGCTTTTACTTATAGACAAATTGACCAAGGCGAACAGCAGTAAATAAATGGTCCATGAAGTGACTGTCATGAATGACTGTTGATGGTTTGAGGACGTTTGGCTTCATATGAAACGGCACCATGATGGACTGGCATTGCTGCCCTCTTGGCAAAAGTCCTGTTTATCATTGCCAGTGACAGCATTCATCTGTGCAGTGTTTGTTGTCTTTGCCCATGAAATGAGTGGTGTGACTTTTATTGAAGTTTATATTGAAATCTTTTGCACAAATTCATTTGCTCATTAATGAAAAACAATTCTATGAATGATGCGTATCATAATGGCTATGTATCTCTAATGGTATTTTGTTGTTGACACTAAAAACTGGACAAAGGAAACGGAAACAAAATCATGTAGGTTGCATTATTCATGCCTTGTTTAATCCAATTCCAGTACTGTTCTTCATGTTGTATCCAAATCAGTCCACCATTCTTTTCATGGGACTGTGTTTGTTCTTCACCAAGCTGTTTGTTGACTGCTCCTGTGGATTTCAGCATCATTGGCCTCTACCTCTCCTTCATCCTCTTGATTGGCCGAATTCTTCGGCTGAGCACCACAGGCCAGTATTTGACCATCATGTTCCGTGAGCTGCCCTATGTGGACAACATGCTTCAGCTCTGCCTGAACATCTACCTTGTCCGTGAGATGAAGGAGTACCATTTGGAGGAAGACCTTTATGCGAAGCTTATCTTCCTCTACAGATCACCAGAAACCATTGTCAAATGGACTCAGCCCAAGAAGGAAAAGACAGAATAGTTCACTTGTCATGTTACTGTCACATGGACCTTGTCACTTCTGCAGAATTTGCCATGGGTATCATATTGTTTTTTTGTTTTTTTATATAACTTAAACATGAACAGAATAGTTTAAGGATTAGCTGATAGTATATCAAATTTGCATTCTGATCAAACATCAAATGTGGTGTCTACAGTGCATAATGCCTGGATTCACATAAGTGTCCTTCATCCTGCTGGAGACAAGGTGCAATGCAGAGTAAATATACTCAACTTTTCTGTAAAAAAAAAATACACTGGAATTGAGACAAATAGTATGAGTTCATAACACAATGGCCTCTGAATTGCACAGAATTGGAGAGATGTAAGTAGAGGAACAAACAGTGAACTGTAAGCTTGTGATGTGATGAATCCAGGAGCACAAGTTAAAAGTACGTTTTTACTGCAAGTGTGTTCTCTTTGCAGTCTGGAGTTAGTGTGCATTGACATCTTAGGGCAGCCCCTCAGTTGCATTTGCTTGGGCAGTGAGAAAGTTAGCCGTCACGCCGGTACATCCACTGCCTTGAGATGTGGTTCTACCTGCCCCTTGCAGCTCTGTGCTGCTTTCCCGTTACCCTTTTTTGTGTAAGCACTGGCACTTAAAAGGTTATTTCACTCTACATCCCAGTTGTGCTCTGTGGACTTGATGAAAGTAGGAAGTGCAGAATTATGGAACAGTTGTCAGAAATGTTTATGTGAATTTTATTTTAATGACTACTTATTCAGTAATGCTGCAATAGCATGATCCGAGTATCTGATGAAAGTCTTGTGATGATGTTCAGAATTACTGATGTCAACTGCTCCTAATGCAGAGTAGGACATTCTGCATGGGACAGACGAAAAAAGTTTCAGACCTCTGGCAGAGAACAAACCTGTGACCTAAATGACCTGATGTAGATCATCATCTCTGCTTCACTATGAGGCTAGAGGGCTCATCCACATAACCTGGAGTTGTGCTGTAGGAAAAATTACAAGATGTGTCTTGCTTCTCTAGTCTTGCCACTAAGGACAGTGAATGCTTTCAGTACAATCAGATGCACCATTGCAGACAGCCAGTATTAGGTCAGAATGGTCCCTAGAGAGTAAAGACAATGCTGGTGCCTGTTAGTATCATTCCCTGCAACTGTGTGGCCTACATGTTTTAGTAGAGGATTCAACGAGTTGGAATGCTCAGTAAAAGGAGGTTGAACCCTAGACGAGAAAAGTGACCACTGAAGACCTTTCCCTATCTTTTCTGACAAATCCTAGGCCCAAGTCAAACTCAACTACTTCCTTTTTCAGTTCTTCTATTGATGAAGAATTGACAGGTGGAAACATTTTTAATAAGAAAGCAAAACAGTATATATTCATAATTATCTGTCATAAGTCACCCCTGATGGATCTATTTTGGTAGCATGAACCAACCATTTAAAAAAAATAATTTCAAGCACTTTTTCTTATCAGTCAGATACTATCTCACCCAAATGACACCAAATCACTTTAGTTTAACACTTAAAAGCAATTATTGATTTTTAAATGAATTTTCAAAAATATGGGTCAAATGAAGGTCAAAATCATAGGTCCCAAAAAGTGGACCCAGTCCATTTAAAAAAAACGTTTTTGCCCCAGAGCTTCAAAACTTTCACTAAAAATGTATCTTGTACCCCCAATTCTAGGAAATAAGTTTCATGAAGATATCCAAGATGTGGGGTGAGTAAAAATTTTTTTATGATATCCGTAATGGGTTTTTCAAGAAAAACAGGCAGCCTACATGATGTAGATCAACAAATAAAATTCAGTAAATTGCCATTTCTCTCCCTCACCTAAGGAAAATGTCCACATTGTTGTTTTGAACAGGCACAATGATAACTTTGCTGTTGAGTTGCATTTTTAAAGTGTTTTAGGAACACAGATTCACTAATGTCCAACATGTGATGGAACCAAACAGAAACTAAATTCCAGTAAACTATTCAACAAATGCACTTTTGCTGATTTATTTTGGTTCATATCACATCCAAAATAAATTCTATAGCCAAGAACAATCCACAAACAGACTTGAAGGGAATATTTATGTACAAAATCTTCCAAATAATATTATATTACACACAAGAATACTTAAGTTAATGAATTTCTTATCATGAAAGCAAGGCAAATCAAGTCGGCATCTTCATAACTGGTAAGTAAATGGCTCACATGATACAGTTGCTCCATACATAAAAGAAGACAATTAGTTCTTTGACAATCTTTCTATAAATGTCTTAGCTTAATGCTATGAGAATTGGTGATTCTTAACTTCAAGTTATACTGGGTTTTGAAATATCACGTGTACACAGTGACACACACATGCCCTCTGCATGTCTGGTGGTGCAGATAATCACTGCCTGATCGTTTTTTAAATTTCCATTACCATGATCATGAATCAAAGATTGAGGAAATTGCTGTGACCTATGCAATCCAGAGAGAAAAATAACACAGACTAGAAGTTACCCAAGTACATTAATGGCATTAATTAAATAAAACATCAGTGCTTTCACCTTTTTTTCAAACCAACAACTTCAAAAACACTCATTTATATTCAGTAGCAGGGCATGATCTGCCCATGTTTACAAAGCTTACAGTTAGTCATAAACTGATGGCATCAGTATTCCTTGACATTGTAGTTTCTGCACGCGACATACAAATTCATAAAATACAAACATGAAAACCTCTTTTCCAATCATAAAATGTGTTAAATCTGAAGAATTTACATATTTGAAATGTTTCACTAAATAGTTCTACCTAATGATAGCTGACTGCTGACACTGCTGAGCGGGCAAAACTAGGCATTCTGCCGCATTCACCATTAGCCCATAGCCGGCCGTAGCCTACAGCGCGCGTAGGCGTGACCAAACGAACTAGGTCACTCCGAACTCACTCACTCGAGATGATTCAATATCGCTTACTAACACCTGATCAGCAATATATGAACTGCCATTGCAATTTTTATCTCTTGAGTATATCAACATCAGCAAATTAAAGAGAGAAATAGCTTTCCGAGCTTTGCAGGGGCCTTTGCTCCGATGTCGCGCAGTTTAAGACATCAATACAGATGGCCATCGGTAAAATTTTGAATTCTCTATCAACACTCGGAAACAGCCAGGGTAGCCTAGTCAAAACAGTTTTAAAAGTAACTTAACGCGCATATTATGTTCTGAAACTTACATCATCAATAAATTGAATATTAGGGCACTTTAAAATAGTTATTTTGGAGTGGTGCGGTGCTTGTGTCGCATTAAACGAGTTTTCCTAACTTTTTCTTCATGATACTTTTTGGTAAATTGGAAGCTGGTCTGCTCCTAATTTTGGTGCACCCCTCGGGCTATGTCACTTCTATCAGCATTGATTGCATTTTAAATCATCCAACCAATAAGAACGAAGCTTTTGCACGTATTCGGACCCATCCAAATCGCAAAAAATAGGAACGGAATGGGAGATAACAATTTTTTGCTAGTAGGAGTTAGGTCCCTTGTTGGTTCATGCTAATTTTGGTGTGATTACATGTGTTTGCATAAAAGTTACACTCTTAGTTTTTGTCATGTGTACAGTTTAAGTGATGGGGCCCCATGGTTTGAAATTTTTCCAGGATTTCAATTTTAAATAACATTTTCTGGATGCTTTTTATGTCGTTTGTAGTTAGAATACCACTGAGATTTAATGTGCTTGATAAATGTGTCCCAACACTTGTAATGTTTTGAGATGATCTTCCTCATTGTTGCCAATATGAACAAAATATGCATTTATACTAGATGAAGTGACTGGTAGATCAGTCTCTTTTTAAGGCTTTCTCATACATGGACACATTTCTGGCAACTATGCTGTTTCCATAGGAATTGTCATGCTTACAAGTGGCAAAAATGTTTCGGGCTTGCTCAAATGTGGCAATGTTCAGGCAACTATGCTGTTTCCGTAGGAAATGTGGCACTCACAAGTCCATATGCAATGTTTTGTTGAGCATCCACCCAATAGAAACATGTACTATTTTTCATGTCTGTCGGACACTCCCTTGAACAGCCAATCAGATGGGTTCCTTCTTCTGACGTAGGGATGGATATATGTCCAGCAATGTCCAAATGGTGGCAGCGCCATGCTGGATTGACATTTTCTGTGGATTCTGCTACTTCATCTGTCAGTTGTAGGGTGACCTAATGCCTAAATGTGAATTTCTTGTGCAATTCATCATCACTGTATCTGTCTAATATGTGCCATTAATCACAAAAAGCCTGTTGTCGTCACAAGGAGTGCAGCTGACTTGATTGAGCTGGATGAAAATACAACACAAACTCCCTGTTGAATGACTGGGAGGAGAGCGGAATTAATAGTTGATCTAGGATGCAATTTCACACCATAGGGAGTTTTTCTTGTCTTGTTTGTGGGGAACTGGTTGTTTGGAGGACTTGTAAATCAAAAGAAAAATCGTGATATCCCTATGAGCACGATGTTACAGGGAAAGTTGGAAAGACATCTATCAACACTCATTTTCGTGTAACACATACGGCTTAGTGGGTATCATTGTCAACTACCATGCTGTTGTCCCGGGTTCATTTTCCAGCCAATGTACTGGTCTGCAATTTTTTTAATATCTCACTCCAGTTCTCATTTAGTGTTTTACTGGACACGGGGAAATTTTGTGTCCTTTTCAGAAAACTTGCCACATGTGAGGAGGCCTTTACAATTGAATTGCTTTGCAATGGATAGAGTTCTTTTCATTGTGTTGTCAAATTAGATTGATGGGGAAGCTTCATGAGTGTACATGTTTTTTTTAATATGTTAGTTATTTTTTTACTGTATACTTCTGTGACGTGTTTTTAATGTTTAAGAAAATCCTTTTGTGTTAATTCACAGTTGTATAAATGCCTTGTAAGTTTTTATAGATTTTTTGTGTCTTGCTCGTGCATGCTTTTTGTGAGACATTGTAACAGGCATGTTTACTTGTAGTAATGCAAGTAGCACTCACCATGACAATTGCAGGGTATGGATCTTTGTAAACAGTTTGTACATTTTAGTATCCATATGATAGGACTCACTTGATTTTTGTATTGTGTGCTGTTTTTCCAACTTTGTGTAGGCCAGTGAGTTTTTCTTGGCTATTGTCTGTAGACAGACTTTTACTTCTATATATGAATTTTCTGCCAGTATTTGACAAGTGTAGTTGAAGTGTATTTTTAAGCAAAACTCAGGTGATATGTTTGAGAACATTACTTATCATTGATTTGATTTTCATGTTTGGTTGTGGGATTATCTTTTTTATTTTGTTTTTTAAATGTTCAAGCACCTGTGTACTGTATTGGGTGCATACTTTGATTTTTGTTTTGTTTTGTTTTGTTTTGTTTTGTTTTTGAAACGCCAAACAGCCTACCTGGATAACATATTTGCCATTTTGAAAATTTGCAACACTGCATTTGACAAAGTGTTGAGATACTTGGGTGCTCTATATATATTGTCAACCTTTTTTCGAATTACATCTTATTTGAAAAATGCTCTTTTTCTTTCATTCATACTTCATTTTCCATTTGATAGTGTTATAGCTACAAGCGGGTGAGTATAGGTTTAGTTTGATTGTTTGAAAACGGGTGGTTACTGTTTTTGTTATTAAGAATGTTTGTCATATATGTTTGCTCTGCAAAGCTGATACATATGTCCACACACAGAGGTATGTGTGCTGCATACCTGGACAGGTAAGCATGCTCCACCCAGCACGCATCCTCACACAAATGACCCCATTGTATAATGTTGATATTGTTGCCTCATTTTTGGCAGTTTGTTCTTTCATTTTCAGTTTCTCTAATGTTTAGGTTTGTTTATTCTTTGATTGTTTGAAAAGTTTCAGTTGTTTACGTGGATGAATGCTTCTTAGTAAAGAGGCCTATTTTTCAACTCAGGCTACCAGAGGTTAACTTTTTTAGGAAACACTTTTTAGTCACGTTTTGTGAAAAAAATAGTTGGCACATCAATTGTAATCTAAACTTTTTAGAAATATGTAGTTTACAAGTAACGGTTATTTTTGCTGAACTTACAGCCTCTTCAAAACTGTGAAAGGAAGATTTAAAGAACATTGTTATTCTGAAACTTTATATAATCAAATGCTGCAATTACCTTTTATAAATGGTTGACAAAGACTACTGCTGTTCAGCAGACATTTTGGCATTACTGCAAGCACAATATGGCTGACTGAACTACCTCTACATGGCACTGCCCCGGGCACACTTGCACCGCAAAAATGCAATGAATATTGAAGTTCACACACCCCTTTTTACAGTGTCTGTTTGAATCTTGGCTGTCAAGGTAAAAAGCATCGGCTCAGTATTGTCAGTGTCTGCTTGGCTACTGTTGCTGCAGTCATGCCAGGTCTTACATTCCACACTGTCACTGCATGGCCTCTTTTTTGTTCCAGCATCATAGGCTTGTACGTTTCTCTTGTCCTGGTGATTGGACGCTTCGTTCGAGTCACCTTCGTCACGGGAATATCCTACCGAATCATGTTTGATGAAATGCCCTTTGTGGACCGAATCCTGCAGCTGTGTTTGGATATCTACATGGTCAGGGAAACAGGGGACCTCCGCTTGGAGGAGGAGCTGTTTGCCAAGCTGATCTTCCTGTATCGGTCACCAGAGACGATCATCAAATGGACAAAGCATCCCAAAGAGGACTGAGTGTGGCTGTGAAGAGTGTGAATTGCCAACCATGGAACTTCATGTCTTGTGGCCTGGACTGCAGCCAGGTGGTAGTTGTGTGTTGAGGGAGACATGAGCGGTGGATCGGGCCCCACCGTGCACTGTTCTATCTGAGTGAAAATGCCAAAATGGAAGTCACATGAAGCTATTCTCTACTTCCTTCACATTTTGATAGCTTTTGCCTGAAATCCACCAGTGGAAAAGTTTTCTCCTTTAAAAATTCCTTTGATTTTATAAATTATGAATAGGGGTAAATTTCTTAACAAAATCTTTTGCAGAAAGAGAACAACTTTAGTTAGGGAGACTTGTAATATGTATAGAAGTAATGTTTAGTAATAAAGTTCTTGATGTTTATGCAATTGTATGGCTACACTGCATTTTGATGTAATATTTTAGAAAAACATTTCCCTCAGTAGTGCCTTCTCAATTTTTCACAAATAAATATGATCAAATGGAATTTGCATGGAATTATATTTGCCCAATTTTCAGTAAATATATGAATTGTATTTATGAGAGATTTCTTATGTGTCTTTATTCCCATCTTGGTCACAAGTGCTGATTTTGCTGTCAACTATTGCCAAGTCAAATCTAATCTCCTGAATATGTGCTTGTGAAGGTAATTGAAAGCAAATTCATTTAAATTGTATTATTTATCAAACATTGCTCTTTAGATGGTGGGATTGTTTTCTCATTTGGCACATAGAAGAATGAAATTAGGAGAGAGATAGTAAGTAATCAATGCTGCTGACTATATTTTTAATGTAATAGGAATTCTAATATTTTTGTTATTATGATTATCAGCCATTCATTTTGATGGTACATCAATTTGATGTTAAACTCCTGATATCTGAAGTTGGCCTGAACTTATTCCAAAGTGCACATCTGGGGTTTCTCATGTACGAAGAGTAGACTGGTTCAAATTGTAGTGTGGCAACAGGATTATGTTAGTGAGCCAGGGTGTTTTAAAGATTTGTGTTTTGCCATGTGAATTTGCAGAAGATTTGAGGAAAATAGATTTTATTAATGACAATAATGATAAGTTTTTTTTTTCTTTTTCCAAATGAAAGGTTTGATGATTTGAAGGGGAGAAAAAAAACAAAAAAAACATCCTGTTGTATGTGGCTGGACAAATATCCATGCTATGACAGTGCTATGTGAGGGTTAATAACTTCTTCTCTGATGATTATTTTTCAGTCGGCACATGCATTTTGTTCAGCTGTTTTGATCTCTTATCAAATACAATAAGGACACAATCAATCAGTGCTGCTGTTGCTTAGAAAAATGATGGATCTTGGCTTACAGCACAATGAAAACTTCTACTGAGTCAAAACTACTTTGGCAGTGCATAAGGCTTCCTGGACCAAGTGGGTTTCCTTTCTATTTTTGTTTTTTTCCTTTTCTTGCTTGATGAATTCAAGCAAGACTGAATTATTTATTTGAGAATGGCATGCTAAGATTTACAGAAATTCCATTTCAAAATATTATTTTGTGTGGATTTAGTTCCAAATTTATGTCACAACTTTAAGATCTCAAAATGTCTTTTCTTGTGGAGGAATGAAGTTAAATCCAATTTATTTTCACCTGCCCTGTTTATGTCATGAACTGTTTATGGTGCTTGATCATTAATGCAATAATTCATTCTTACTGTTGATATGTATGTGCTTAAAGAAGTACTGAAAGTTCTTGGATTTTGTTTGTGTTGTCGTCTTCTGCAGTCATTGTTGATGCCTTGTTGCCCAGTAGTGAAGTGTAGAACCGTGCATTGTACTGGGTGTAATGATGGAGGAGCAGTGCACTATCTTCTATTTTCTTCCTGTAGTTGGGGAATGGTGCATGACGTTATGTAAATGAGTAATGGTGAGAATTTGTTTTACTGTGGAGAGAAGAATTTTTAACCTAATTTTTCTCTTTAAATTTGAGAATGTACAGGAATTAGGGATGACATTAGCAACATATAAATCACCATTTTGTCTGAAATGTGACATAGGGTACAATTTGATGTGTTGCCATGTGCTTGTTCTCTAGTCATGCTTGCAGTATTCTTATTGTCTGTATTGTGTTTCAGTGTGATTTTTTAAACAAACATTTGCCTCCTATTTCATATTGTCATCCTTATATTGACCATGCAATGGTTACGCTGTAGGAGTACTTGAATAAAAGGAGTTTTGATTGAGCCATTTTGCCTTCTTCAGTGACTGTTCTGTCTGTCTGTCTGTCTGTATGTCTGTCTGTCTGTCTGTCTGTCTGTCTGTCTGTCTGTCTGTCTGTCTCTCTCTCTCTCTCTCTCTCTCTCTCTCTCTCTCTCTCTCTCTCTCTCTCTCTCTCTCTCTCTCTCTCTCTCTCTCTCTCTCTCTCTCTCTCTCTCTCTCTCTGTTATCAAATACATTAGATCTTAAGGTTAACATAAAGAAAACCAAAGTCATGGTGAAGACGCAGACATTTGGCTCTGGGTGAAAACTGGTCTCTCGAAGGGACACAGAAGTAGTCAATCAGTACAAATACCTGGGATACATGCTCACCATGTATGTCACTATCTAATGCAGGGAGCTAATGACATAATGACAAGATCAGTAGCTATGTACATATTCTATGCCTTTAGATCAAGGGAACAAAAGTTAAAAGAATAGATGAGTTGCCGAGTTGTATAAGCAACTATGAATCAGTTGGTGCTAAAATAAAACACTTGCACATCATGTTCAATACATTACCAACATTATTCGAGCGCTTGATGTACACATACATTACTTGTATATGCAATGAGCCGATGGCCTCAATAAACCAGTTCAGTTCAGTTCTCTCTCTGTCTGTCTGTCTGCCTGTCTGTCGGTCTGTCTCTCTCTCTCTCTCTCTCTCTCTCTCTCTCTCTCTCTCTCTCTCTCTCTCTCTCTCTCTCTCTCTCTCTCTCTCTCTCTCAGTGTGTGTGTGAGTGCATGCAAGCAGATATGTGTGTTTTTGTTGTTCCCTGTGGGCTAGCCAGTTAAATCGAAAATTTGGTTAGGTACTGTACTGGTCACTTGATTGCCAGCTGCCTTGAAAGACTTGTCCTGTACTGCTCTGGCATTGTAATGAATTATTACAAAGTAAACAGAAAAATATTCTGCCGCACCGTATTGAAATATGTAGACCTTCCTGGGCAGCATGGATAGCATGTCTGCCAATTAAAGGTTGTCTGCATAGGGGTCATGGTTTGATATTTGTGACCTTCCACACCACAGCGGCATAGCACACATGTTTTTCGATGTTATAGAATTTTTAATGTAATGTTACAGCTAAGAGGAAAGTGTTGCTGTTGAATTCAGTTTACATGAGTCTGTCTGGGCTGAATAAATGGGAAATGCTTCTGCAGCAGTGAGCCCAAAAAGTAATTTTTTTGTAAAATTGAGTCAACTCCAGTTGGCTAGAGAACAATCATCATTATTAATTCATTTTATTGTACTCTACTGTGTGTAGGCACCATTGCATCATGACCAACGATAAACTTTGGGACAATTACCCATTATTTCCATACACAGCATGACGAGTTGTGTTACTAATTTGAGTTTGTGCAAGCTCAGTGAATGATCTCTAGTAGTTCGATGGTGTTTGGCCCAAGCTGGCCGCCATACAGCAGACTTCAGTAGTGCGTGCGCTGCACGAGGAACACATGGTGAACTTTGCAGGAGCAGGCCTGGATTCTGTGCGGTCTCCAGCAGGTCACAGCACCGAGACGAGACAGGGGCATCTTGGGTGTGGAGTGGCCAGCTGCCGATGCTGTTGTAGCGTGTGGCTTCTCCCTAAAAGACTTCAAACGACAGCTCAAGACATATCTTCCCAAAAAAAAATGTTAGACCTCCATTGAGCACTATGAGTGATTTTCAATTAGAAACAGCGCGTTACAAAAAGTTTATAATGCTGCTGATGATGATGATGATGATGTGGCCAATCCCAGCCTTGCTCTGCCTTGGCACGTCATAGACGTAGAACCAACTGTTGCACTCTTCTCTTGCAATATCTCCTAGCATGTGCTGGGAAGTCGAAGTTACAAACGCTGGTGGTCGTTTTCGATAAACTTTATTCACGCACTGGTCGATACACAGCGGTGACAGTAAACAGTATCGTCATAGCAGCTTCACTCTACGCCCAGTGCTTCAGAGGACTCACTCCTCTAGTTAAGCTCTCACCTTAACTCTGTCGTATCTGCTGTCTGTCTCTCTTGCTTCATCGCGCTTTATACACCTATACACAGGTTCCAGAGCTTTTGCGAATGAAGTTGCATATTCTCTCACACTCAAGTTGGGAATCGACTGACGTCATGTGACACAACAAGACAAATTTACCCCGACTCGACCACGTGACTGGGTAACCGAATGAGCGGAGAGACTGATGTAAACAATCTGATTGCGCTACAACGTTCCGGTTTGTTCTGGAACCTTCACAACACAACACTCTGGCAGTCACAAAGAGGGGGAAGTGCATCATAGATGTTCACCTGATACACTCACACCTGTTCACGCGCACACCCCTAAGGGTTCAACACATAGTATAGTTATGACACATGGTAGCTGCCGATAGCGAAATGAAAATACTGGTGTGTGTGTTAAATACAATAATTATCCAAATAAAGCTTCATACTTGCAACAAGAAACAATACCAGAAATACAAGACGTTTGGACAAGTTTTTTTAAGTGTTTTATTCAAGTTTGAAATTCCCAACTTCTTGCGTGATGTAAACATGCTCGAGGTCCCAGCATAGCGAGTTTGCTGTGCTGCAATATAACAATGTCAGTCCAAAAAGGTTTTCATATCAAACCATGCATATAACGTGCACCTTCCTCAGGATGCGTACAATCTTGTAAAAGGAATCGCGCCGCCAGCAATGTGTGGAAGGAAGAAGCAGTTTGTTTACTGGCATCTTATTCTGTTTTTGAACTAAGTCAAGCCGTGTGAAAGCTTTGGCTGTGGCTCCAGTCAAGTTTCAGTCTGAGCGATGAATGTGTGTAAGCCCCCATATTTCAATTGAAAGTCGTTCATAAGAATAGCCTCTGTCGTTTCCAAGACCGTGTGAATAAGTTACCCTTAAATACCGCCTTTTTTCTTTCTAAAGATTACAAAACCGTTGTAGCGAGTGCCAACATGAAATGAATTTTAAGAATAACCATATTGGTCTTTTACTCGTATTTTCAACAGATGTGGAAAGGGAAAAAGGAAGAAAGCTTTTCCACTTTTTCTTACCCAGCACCACTGTAATTAACACTGCATACAAACACATACACACACACACACAAACCTACACACACACACACACAAACCTACACACACACACACACACACACACAGAGATACAGACACACACACACACACACATACAGACACACAAACACACACAGGTAGAATAAACCCCACCCCCGAATTTGCTATTTTGTTTTGTTACGTGAAATAATTTGTCAGACAATTGCCGTGCTGCAAACAAAATTTCAGTATGTCATTTAGATTTCTGGCAATTGTATAAAGCTGTCATGGTGATTCGAGAATGGAACACGTCTTGAAATCAGAGTGAATTTCACTCTTTGAAGTTTCCAATGTTTCCGGCTTCGAACTGCACTGCAAACGTTCCAAATGCAACTGAGAGGATCGCGTCAAAGTCGCACTTTTGACACGCTTGTCAAGCCTTCAAACTGTTGCCTACAGCACCGATTAGTCGCGCATGCTTTAAGGCGCCATTTTGACATCCAAACAGGTGTCGTCATGAGGGGACTCCTTTCGAGAAGCGGCTGGACAAAATCCCCTGGAACCTGACCCTGGACTGCATGAAAGACCTGAGGCAAGGGGGGGGGGGGGGGGGGGGGGGGGGGGGAGACGTGAGCTCACAGGCTCCAGGCTAGGTGCCACGCATAGGGTCCACAGTGCGCTTGTCCAGGAAGTCGCCCACAGGCGGTGAGGCGATGACCGGCACCCGTTGGTTTTCCTGGCGGAAGCGCTCGTTGGCCAGAGCCAGGCGGCGGATGTTGGAGATGCAGCCTGCGGCGGCCTCCTGTAGCTCCCAGTTCTCTGATCCCACCATGGGCAGCAGCAGCGAGATGACCCCCGCCTTGAACATTGTGATGCAGTTTTGGGGGAACTTGGACAGCTGGTGCAGTGCCTGGGCAGCGGGACGGTGCACGCGATAGTCCTTGGACCTGTGGACAGGCAAGAGAATGGAAGCCGGTTATAAGAGATGAAAACGGTTTCAAGTCTTCAGCACTTGATGAAGATTCTGCACAGCTTGGGGTGAGAGTGGGTTGGGGTGGATGATTATAATGCCAAATCAGCATCAAAGGCTATGTTGTAGCGGGAAAGGTCATTATACTGTCATTATGAGAAAGGGTTGAAAGTTAATTTGCTTTCTGACATACGATTCGGGTCCTGCTAACTTAAAGACTGAACAAACAAGCAACACCTGTCATACTTGATATTACTAATGGAACTATCTTTGTGCAAAGTAAACCGTGACAAAAGTCTGACT
This sequence comes from Theodoxus fluviatilis, assembly GCA_034096865.1. Classification (NCBI taxonomy): domain Eukaryota; kingdom Metazoa; phylum Mollusca; class Gastropoda; order Cycloneritida; family Neritidae; genus Theodoxus; species Theodoxus fluviatilis. The sequence goes on along the minus strand of JAWQFJ010003121.1, from coordinate 388,463 downwards.
AGCCTACTTCTTTCTCAGAGCGTTGTTGAGCCGTGATAAGTGCCGTTTGTTGATGGTGTACAGAGCTAAAGGGCGATCTGAGAAAGAAGCAATTAGTCGGACTTTTGTCACAGTTTACTTTGCACTTTGTTTCAGTATGACCCCGACAACCACCCCCTTTTTATCTTTTGGAACTATCACTATGATGGCATCAGACCCAAACGAATGGTTTTTACAAGAATGACTTGCTTCTCCTAACTCATAAAAAAGGGGGGGTAGCCGGGGTCGGACTGACAACAGTACCAAAGATAAGTCGTGACAATGTTTCCGACTAATTGAATTCTTTCTTATTTTAAAATCTTTTGGCCCTGAAAAGGGCCGTTTGATTCTTGGTCTCGAGCGTTGGCAGTCAGGCGTGAACTCCTAGGGTCGTGCCCGGTGGGACTGGCTGCTGCAGCAGGTTTGTGACCAGCGGCTGCGGGTAGCGGCTCCAACTGGTCGCTGTGGCGCAGGCGGCGGCGGCTTGTGGCTACTGAAAGCGGCTACGAGACCTGGTCCACAGTAGGCTTCACACCGAGGCACCCGCAGGCGGAGACAGCATGGGACCATGCAAGAAACCACGATGCGCCACCTGTGCCATTATCTGTTCGGAGAGCACTGTCACTAGGAATGTGACCGTACACCAGGTCAGAGGCAACTACACCTGCAGCTCGTATCACGTGGTGTATCTGATCAGATGCCGCAGAGGTTGCCCGAATGCGTGGTATGTTGGAGAAACATGCCAGCCACTGAGGCAGCGTATGAATGGGCACCGGGCCACTGTCAGAAATGGGTCGCCTCTGCCTGTGGCTGAGCATTTCAATTTGCCCGAGCACTCAGCATCAGATATGCTCTTGAACGTGCTGCAAGGCAACCTGCATGACACCCGACAACGCCGCGTGGCCGAGCAGAAACTCGTGAGGAAATTCAACACCCATCACGCAGGGCTCAACCGCGACCTGGGATTCATGGCACACTACAGATGAGGAAGCTTGACCTCGCACGTGCCTCCCGTGCTTTTTGCCTGAGAGGTTAAAGTGAACTTCTCTCACCGCCTGCCGGTCATAAATGAACCCCACCCGCTGGTCTCTCTACACTACAGCCAGATGAAGGAGAGTACTCCGAAAGCTCGCCAACGACTTTCTTTGCAGGCCACAGGTCTCGTAGCCGCTCTCAGCAGCCACAAGCCGCCGTCGCCTGCGCCACAGCGACCAGTTGGAGCCGCTACCCGCAGCCAGTCCCGCCGGGCACGAGCCTAGGAGTTCACGCCTGATGGCCAACGCTCGAGACCAAGAATCAAACGGCCCTTTTCAGGGCCAAAAGATTTTAAAATAAGAAAGAATTCAATTAGTCGGAAACATTGTCACGACTTATCTTTGCTTCTCCTAAGCACGTGGTAACGGCAAAACCCAGCAATCGTTGAACACTGGAGAACGATGGGCTCCTTGTCCACAGAGGCAGTAGCATGACAGGCGTGAATGCGTCTTACACAGCATCCTCGGCAGAGGCGTTTCCTGTGGTGGGCATTTCATAGACTGCTGCGTGGGAGAGGAGGAAGGCAGGGATGGATGATCGAGGAGGAAGCGTACAACAACGCTGAAGGGATGGGTGCAGCCGGTCGGACAAGGAGCTACATTGGCAGACAGCAGACACCGACTGCAGTGGTACCACTATGGAGGAATCGGCATGTACCACTTGGGGAACGCAGGTTGCTACAACCTTGCGTGCAACAAGACACTGCAAAGAGGTGCCCTGAAGAATGCAGGTGTTTCGACAGTGACGAAAGTTAAACCACAGAGGCAAGCCGTCCATAGCTGAGGAAACACCTGAGGCGCGCAAGCAATATGGACACGGATGGGAGGGACGGGCGTGAGAGATTGGCGTAGGAAGCGGTAGTACTAATGACCGCAATATACCGCAATATACCGCAATACCCCCAAATACACTCTCAGAAAAGAAAAAAACATCAACAGATCGATGCTAAAAACGTGCTTTTGATATTGCGCGATCATGCCGAGAAGAAAACAACGTTCGGAGAAGTTTAGACACAGTAGATCACGTAGACGCCTTGCAAAACAGGCTGCATGTAGGCCTATTCGACAGCAGCGTGATCTACTGTGTCTAAACTTCTCCGAACGTTGTTTTCTTCTCGGCATGATCGCGCAATATCAAAAGCACGTCTTTAGCATCGATCTGTTGATGTTTTTTTCTTTTCTGAGAGTGTATTTGGGGGTATTGCGGTATATTGCGGTATATTGCGGTCATTAGTACTACCCGTAGGAAGGGCTTTACCTGAGGAAGCTGACGATGGGAACCACGGCGCCCTGCTTTCCGAAGCCCGCCAGGTTCTCGAAGCGGTTGCAGCAGCGTGCGATGGCCTCTCCCAGGTAGTGGCGCAGCTTGTCATCCTTGAAATCCACCAGGCGGGACAGCATGGGCACCACTCCTCGGTCCGTGATGATACCCAGGTTCTCATCGTCGTCCGCGATGAAGGAGATGGCCGAGCACACGGCGGCCAGCACCTGAAGGCAGAGAGGGTTGTGGGAAGGAAGTCTATCATATTATCAAGCCCACGTCACAAGTCAAATGCATGTCAGGCGCATCAGGCGCTGCATGGGTCCACAGTTTGCCTTTGCAAAGCGATCTTGCCCTTTCAATGACTTCGATTTTATGTGCTCGTACTACATTTACCATTCTTGTCGTCACGGTAATTCCGGTACTCACATTATTAGGAAGTGAGGTGAAAATCATCCTCTGACCTTTGACACGAACGAACCGACACTCCAGCTGAGTCGTGGTTGCGGCGTACGTGCTCTTACCGCCAAAAGCTCGAACTTCGTCGAAGCCCCATTCCCCCTGGCAGTTCTGTGGCATGAGTGCACTGCCACCACGGCTGGCATAAGGTGGTCAAGCATGCTTGCAGAGCTGAGACGCCTACCTCGGGGTTGTTGGACTTGAGCAGGCCCAGGATGAGCTCCAGGCCCCCCACGAAGGAGCGGACCATATAGCCCGAGTCCACGGCGTGCTTGACACAGGGACAGATGGCCCAGGCAGCGCTGGCCTGTAGTCATGGGTAAAAGGAAACCTGCCAGTGCGGTCCGTCTGGAGTCAACAGGAGCAATACTTACACACACACACACACACACACACACACACACACACACACACACACACAAACACATACACACACACACACACACACACGCCCACACACACACGCGTACACACACGTGCGCAAGGGCGCACACACGCACGCGCGCACACACACACACACACACACACACACACGCACTCAAACATACACGCGCGCGCGCACTTCACGTCACACTTGCACACACGCTTCGGGGCTGGAGTACAGTGGTTAGGGCGCTTGCCGTTAGCGTTAGCGGCCTCGAGTTCCATCCTCTGGCAAGACAATCACCTCGCATGGCCTCTCCCCATCCAGGAGTAAATCCGTGTGCCTGTGAGGGCAGTGACGGCACAGTGTAGTACGATTAAGCCTTGTATGCGGCCATGAGCCAGCACTGGGCTGGAATCCTCCCCGGGGAGTGGAGATGGTGTTGGTACCTGTCGCTTTGCCATCAGCTGCCAGTGCAGCATTGCATCTTGTGGCCTTTTGATCAGGGGTGAAGTATACTCGTAAAGCGGATGGAGCCGTGCATTCTGGGTGATGAGTTGCCGTGCAAAAGCAATACAGTTACCACTACCTTCTACGCACGCACATATGAACTTATGGAGGCGTGCTCTCTTACAAACACATGCACATGCATCAAATGCGCGCGCGCACGTACGCACACACACACGCACACACTCACAGACACGCACGCACGCGCACTCACACAAGCACGCACACACGCACGGGAACACACACACACACACAAACACACACACCATTAAAGTCCTTCGCGCAGCGAAAATGACTTCAACGTCGTCGCATGTGGGACCGCAGGCCAAACTCTGATGCGCAGAGGTGGTCACTCTCAGGGCAGGCTACGGCAGCAGCAGCAGGATTGGTTCTCTGTCTTTTCTGGCCTGACGTTTCCGATCGAGGCTGTCCAGGCACTGCACTTCAAAGACCGTGATGCATTTGTGGGTGAGCGGTCTCCAAGTGCTGCGATCAGAGGTCAAGGCTTCCCACCCGATGACAGGAAAATTGCAGAACCACAGTGTGTTCTTGAGCGTGTCCTTGTAGCGTCTGGTTGGACCACATTGCCAATGTGTGCCGTGGGACAGTTCAGCACAGGGGAGCTGCTTTGGTAGGCGGCTGTCATCCGTCCTCATGAGATAGCCGGTCCACCTCAGCTGGGCCAGCATGATCAAGGCTTATATTCCTGGCAGTTCGGCACGTCCAAGTATATCCTGGTTGGTCACTCTATCTTCCCACTTGAGGTTCAGGATATTGCGTAGGGAGCGGAGTTTAAACTGGTCGAGCCGTTTAAATGTGCCGGCGGTAGCAAGACCATGTCTCGCAACCGTAGAGCAGAGATGAGAGAATGACAGCTCTGTAGACGGGGGTCTTTGTTTTGGTGAAGATGCCGCGCTCTCACCAAGCTCGGGTCCAAAGGTGTCCTAAGGAGCAGCTAGCTTTGAACAATCGACAAAACATCTCGCTATCGAGGCTGCCGTTTGACGAGAGGTGACTGCCGAGGTAGGCGAAGGCCTTGACATTCTTGAGGGCTTGTCTGTTGATCTTGATGGGGGGGTTGCAGGTTTGATGTTCCAGGAGGTGTTTGTGTCATGACCTGATGCTGATGGTCCGGCCAAAGGCTTTGACGTTGGCGGCGGCGAAGCAGTCAGCGAGCTTTTGAAGGCCAGCTTCGTTGTGAGCAGCCAGCACACAATCATCAGCAAACAGGAGGTCGCGAACGAGGCCTTGGCGAACTTTGGTGCGCGTCTTTAGGCGCCTTAAATCGAAGAATCAGCCGTCTGTTCTGTAGCGGACTGTAATTCCTGAGAAAGGGCTGGTGACGGAATCTTGGCGAAGAGAAGGCTGAAGAGCGTAGGCGCAAGGACACATCCCTGCTTAACAAAATTTGTGACCTGGAACGGCTCCGAGGCATCACCAGTCTCGATGACTCGAGCTATCATGCCGTCGTATAGGGAGAGTATAATTTGGACAAACTTTGATGGGCGGCCTAGTTTGCAGAGAATGGCCGAGAGGCCAGATCGGCTGACCGTATCAAATGCCTTCGTGAGATCTATGAAGAGCAGGTTAAGGTTTTGGCGCTGCTGGAAGCCTTTCTCCTGAGGTTGACAAGCAACAAAACTCGTGTCAACTGTGCCTCTGTTCTGCCTGAAGCCACACTGAGAACTATGCTGTCCTCAAAGTGCTTTGTGGTCCTGTTGAGGAGGATGAGGGCGAGCAGCTTTCCTGCAATATGTACTCAGAAGGAAGATGCCCCTGTGATTATCGCAGGCAGCCTTTTCACCGTTGTTCTTTTACAGGTGGATGATATTAACATCTTTGAGGTCATGTGGCACCCTGTCCCAGCACCCTCCCACCCTTTCTCACTTAGGATCTGTCCTCCTGCCTTGAAGATTTCCGGTGGGATGCCGTCAGGGCCTGGGGACTTGCTTGTCTGCAGATCCGAGATCCCCTTCACCACCTCTGAGTAGTTGGGGAGTCGTCCAGGGCAACAATGAGAGGTCGCTGTGGAATGTCTGCAAGCGTCTGGATCTGAGCTGGAGATCCTGTTGGAAGCTCACTGAGGTGAAGTGTCCAGTGCTTCAGGACGTCCATCTTGTCGGACAACAGAGTGCCGTCCAGTGCACGAACTGGCGTCATGGTGCTGACTGGTGGCCCGTAGACAGCCTTGAGGCCAGAGTAGACGGTCATGCCTTCTGGTCTTTGCCAAACCTGGCGTTGAAGTCACCCTCTCGGAACGGCTGGGATGGTCTCTCTCAGAATATGGTAGAACTGCTGTTATTTTATGGAAGTCACAAGCTGCCCAGGCTCTGTTTCTCACCCTCTCGTCCTAGACGATGTGACCCGAGGAACGCAAGACGTTACATTTGGCACCCTGCAGCTGCAGGAGCTGCCGAATGGGAACGCTGTGCGCTGTGCAACGGCTTCATTCCGGATTTTCTGTCTGGGTTTTTTCCCATATCCTTTGCCTCTCTCGAGGCTTCTACAAGGCAGTGGGGCTATTTGCCCATAGCTGGGAGTTTGGTTCATGCGTGTCAAGGCACTGCATGTCTAGGGGCCTCCCGGTGCCCAATTACCATGTGTCGCCACGGGAAGGCACTACGTAGGGCTCTCTGATGGATAGGCTCTGTACTGGCAGACAGGCTTACGCACTCGGCTCTCCTTTTCGCAGAGGTTGCTAGCTAGCAGTGAGGGCTGAAAGCGAGAGGTGCAAAGCATCTATCACTACGCTAACACACTAGACGCTTCAAGTAAGCACACACACGTGCGCGCGCGCGCACGCACACACACACGAACACGCACATGCAAGTACGGACAAACACGCACGCAGGCTCGCGCTAACTCAAAGACGCACGCACGCACAGACAGACACACGCACGCACACACACACACACACACACACACACACACAGACTCAAATACAAACATACACGCACACACACACGCACACACACACACTCAAACACACACACACACACGCAAAGACGCACGCACACACATGCACGCACGCACGCACACAGACACACGCACGCACGCACGCACCCATGCACGCACGCACACAAACACAAAGTCACACGAACACACATACACACACACACACATACACACACCTGGAGGTCCTCGTTCTGGATCTTGAGCAGGGACCAGATCAGGCGCACTGCGTCCAGTTTTTCGATGATGGCCATGGACTCGGGTTCCTCTGCACAGCGCCCCACGGCCGTGGTGACGTTGATGAGCAGCAGGTGGTTGGTGCCCGTCAGGAGGTTGATCATGGGGCGCAGTCCTCCCGCCTCGCGGATGGTCTTCCTGCTGGCAGCGCCTTTGGCTATCTCGCCCAGAGCTCCGGTCACGTTCACCTGTGCAGCCAGACATGAATAACTAACTGACTGACTGACTGACTGACTGACTGACTGACTGACTGACTGACTGACTGACTGACTCGACTGACTCGACTGACTGACTGACTGGACTGACTGACTGACTGACTGACTGACTGACTGGACTGACTGGACTGACTGACTGACTGTTGAATTGAGTTTTACAGCCTATTAATCTGTGTAAACTTTGAAAATCGACAATCAGTAGAGTTGGTCAGAGCAAGTCATGTGGCGATTTCCCTAGTCGTTCACCTCTTACCAATCGTGAGGGGAGACGCCGTGGGTCTATTCTTACCCCCAATCCACAGGGGGTCTTCTCTTACCCCCAATCCACAGGGGGTCTATTCTTACATCCAATCCACAGGGGGTCTATTCTTACCCCCAATCCACAAGGGGTCTATTCTTACCCCCAATCCGCAGGGTGAATGCAGCCAGGAAAAAAGTCGTTTCAAGAGGTCTGTTTTGTGGTCATTGAGGAAAGTGAGAAGACAGTCGGAGACTCCTTGACGGTTTGTTGTTATTGTTGTTGATTTCGTATGAGAGTGACCCGCCTTATCGTGAACTGCGTTGTGGTTGTAGAGAAAGGCACGTACGTTGTCGGTGGAAAGCCTCGTTTGATTGGAGTCCTTTTTCACGGAGTAGTGGCCTAACCTTTCGTAGCCTGTGTTGCGGTCTGAGAGGCGCGTGCGGCGGCGGTGGGAAGCTGATTAGATTTTTTTACAATAGAAGCGATCAGTGAAGGACGAGGCTCTCTGTCACCATCTGTACCCTTGTTGAGGACGGCGTGATCTTGGTCGAAAGTTTCTTCTCACGATGGAGCGACTTTGGCTCTGTCACTACATCATCTTCAACGTCATGGACACCGGCAGGCATGTTCACGCTGGGGCTTCACGAACACGTGATATGATTGGTGGTCATGGAGGAACAAGATGGAAAGTCTTGTTAAAAGGCGAGGCAAGTTTTATTTTTACCACGCAAGACGGGTTATAATGGAATCACTTGTTGTAGCAATGACATCATTTTAGTATGAGTAGGCCTATACATGTAGAGAGCTTGTTTCGTTCCGAGTATTATTACACTTTCTCTATCGTCTTCCTCAGTCAGCCGCAGCAATCTTCTCATCGACCACCACTTCATTTCACCGTGTGGACTGGATGTATAGGCTGGAGAACTCTCGTTGCCATGGCAACATGACCAAAGAAAGTCTATACAAACTGCAGGAATGGATGTCAAGGTGTGGTGCAGGGAGCGTCTCATTCAGCCCCTTGTCAGTGTACATTGTGTAGCACTCATTATGCTGGAGCCTACAACTGTACAGGACGGTAGAATCTCATTCAGCCCCTTGTCAGTGTACATTGTGTAGCACTCATTATGCTGGAGCCTACAACTGTACAGGACGGTAGAATCTCATTCAGCCCCTTGTCAGTGTACATTGTGTAGCACTCATTATGCTGGAGCCTACAACTGTACAGGACGGTAGAATCTCATTCAGCCCCTTGTCAGTGTACATTGTGTAGCACTCATTATGCTGGAGCCTACAACTGTACAGGACGGCAGAATCTCATTCAGCCCCTTGTCAGTGTACATTGTGTAGCACTCATTATGCTGGAGCCTACAACTGTACAGGACGGTAGAATCTCATTCAGCCCCTTGTCAGTGTACATTGTGTAGCACTCATTATGCTGGAGCCTACAACTGTACAGGACGGTAGAATCTGATGGAGAAAATCTTAGGCTACTTGCTGAGAGATGTACGGTCGAAGTGAGTTAGAACCAGATTTGACACAGGTTAGACACAGATTGCACACAAACTAGACACAGGTTAGACAGTCCGGAGTGAGGCAAGACACAGGCTGAACACAGGCCAGACACTGGCTAGACACAGGCTGGACACAGGCTGGACACCGGCTGGACACTGGCTGGACACAGGCTAGATACAGGCTGGACATAGGCTGGACACAGGGTGGACACAGGTTAAACACAGGCCAGACACAGACTGGACACGGGCTGGACACAGGCTAGATACAGGCTGGACATAGGTTGGACACAGGGTGGACACTGGCTAGACACAGGTTGAACCCAGGCTGAACACTGGCTGGACACAGGTTGAACACAGGCTGGACACATGCTGGACACAAGTTGAACACAGGCTGGACACAGGCTAGATACAGGCTGGACATAGGCTGGACACAGGGTGGACACAGGCTGAATACAGGCTGGATACAGAATAGACACAGACTGAGCACAGGCTGGACACAAGCTAGACACAGACTGGAAACAGGCTGCATACAGGCTAGACACAGGTTAGACACAGGCTGAGCACAGGCTGGACCGAGATTGAACACAGGCTGGACACAGACTAGACACAGACTGAACACAGACTGAACACAAGCTGAATACAGACTGAACACAGGCTGGATACAGACTGAACACAGGCTGGGTACAGACTAGACACAGACTGGACACAGACTGAACACAGGCTGGATACAGACTAGACACAGACTGGACACAGGCTGAATACAGACTGCACACAGGCTGAGCACAGGCTGGACACAGGCTGGACACAGACTGCACACAGGGTGGACCCAGGCTGGACACAGGTTGGACACAGACTGCACACAGTCTGGACACATACTGGACACAGACTGCAAACAGGCTAGACACAGACTGAACACAGACTGAACACAAGCTAGACACAGGCTGGAAACAGGCTGAATACAGGCTAGACACAGGTTAGACACAGGTTAAGCACAGGCAGGACACAGACTGAACACGACTGAACACAGGCTGGACACAAACTGAACACAGACTGCAAACAAGCTGGACACAGACTGAACAAAGGCTGGACACATACTGCACACAAGCTGGACATAGACTGGACACAGACTGAACACAGGCTGTGCACAGACTGAACACAGAGTGAACACAGGCTGGACACAGTCTGGGCACAGATTGAACACAGGCAGGACACAGACTGGACACAAACTGCACACAAGCTGGACACAGACTGGACACAGACTGCACACAAGCTGGACACAGGCCAGGCAGTTTACCAGCACTTTGGGCTCGGTGAATAGCTCCTCTGGTTCAGACAGCAAGGACACAAGCTTGGTGATGGCGCCCAGCTCCATGATGCGTTTGGCGCTCTCTACGCTCATGCAGCACTTCCACAACGCTCCTGTCACCGCGCCTACAACGTCACACAGCTTCCGTCACGTCACACAGCTTCAGTCACGCCACACAGCTTCAGTCACGCCACACAGCTTCAGTCACGTTGCACGATCTCAGTCACGTCAAACACTTTCCCTTCCATTATACAGCTTCAGCCACACCGCACAGCTGCAGTCACGCCTCACAACGTCAATCACTCCACAGAGCGTCAGTCACGCCACACAGCGTCAGTCACGCCACACAGCTGCAGTCACGCCACACAGCTTCAGTCACGCCACACAGCGACAGTCACGCCACACAGCGTCAGTCACGCCACATAGCGTCAGTCACGCCACACAGCTAGTCACGCCACACAGCTTCAGTCACGCAACACAGCGTCAGTCCCGCCACACAGCTTCAGTCACGCCACACAGCTTCAGTCACGCCACACAGCTAGTCACGCCACAGCTAGTCACGCCACACAGCTTCAGTCACGCCACACAGCGTCATTCACGCCACACAGCTTCAGTCACGCCACATAGCGTCAGTCACGCCACACAGCGTCAATCACTCCACAGAGAGTCAGTCACGCCACACAGCGTCAGTCACGCCACAGAGCGTCAGTCACGCCACACAGCGTCAGTCACGCCCCACAGCGTCAGTCACGCCACACAGCGTCAGTCACGCCACACCGCTTCAGTCACGCCACACAGCTTCAGTCACGCCACACAGCTTCAGTCACGCCACAGAGCGTCAGTCACGCCACACAACGTCAGTCACGCCACACAGCGTCAATCACTCCACAGAGCGTCAGTCACTCCACACAGCGTCAGTCACGCCACACAGCGTCAGTCACGCCACAGAGCGTCAATCACTCCACACAGCGTCAGTCACGCCACACAGCGTCAATCACTCCACAGAGCGTCAGTCACGCCACACAGCGTCAGTCACGTCACACGGCGTCAGTCACGCCACACAGCGTCAGTCATGCCACACAGCTTCTGTGACGCCACACAGCTTCTGTGACGTCACACCGCTTCAGTCACGCCACACAGCGTCAGTAACGCCACACAGCTTCAGTCACGCCACACCGCGTCAGTCACGTCACACAGCTTTAGTCACGCCACACAGCTTTAGTCACGCCACACAGCTTCAGTCACGCCACACAGCGTCAGTCACGCCACACAGCGTCAGTCACGTCACACGGCGTCAGTCACGCCACACAGCGTCAGTCACGCCACACAGCGTCAGTCACGCCACACAGCGTCAGTCACGCCACACAGCTTCTGTGACGTCACACCGCTTCAGTCTCGCCACGCAGCGTCAGTCACGCCACACAGCTTCAGTCACGCCACACCGCGTCAGTCACGTCACACAGCTTTAGTCACGCCACACAGCTTCAGTCACGCCACACAGCTTCAGTCACGCCACACAGCGTCAATCACTCCACAGAGCGTCAGTCACGCCACACAGCGTCAATCACTCCACAGAGCGTCAGTCACGCCACACAGCGTCAATCACTCCACAGAGCGTCAGTCACGCCACACAGAGTCATTCACTCCACAGAGCTGCAGTCACGCCACACAGCGTCAATCACTCCACAGAGCGTCAGTCACGCCACACAGCGCCAATCACTCCACAGAGCGTCAGTCACGCCACACAGCGTCAATCACTCCACACAGCGTCAGTCACGCCACACAGCTTTAGTCACGCCACACAGCCTCACTGACGCCACACAGCTTCTGTGACGTCACACCGCTTCAGTCACGCCACACAGCGTCAGTCACGCCACACATCGAAAGCTAGCACAACTCAAGTCCTTAGATGCGTCAGAAAGTTGCAATGTTTATCACCCGATGCATTTTCCAAAATGTTTGACGCCCGGGTTGCTAGCGTAGTGCTGAATTCTTCTGAGATCTGAGGTATCTACGATGATTCAGTCATTGAATGTGTACATTTAGAGACCTTAATTGCGGAGATTTTAAAACCTGCCTGTTATGGCACCAAACAAAATCGTTTATGGCGGAACTGGAAGGTATCCACTTCGTATTAATGAAATAATCCGATCAATTAGATACTGGTGAAAACTATTGAGAATGGAAAATGTGCGTTACCCGAAAATGGTGCACAGAATATGTTGAATTCTACCAATCAAGGAAGTATGGCATATGAGATCACAGAGTTGCTGTATGTACAGTTATGATTTTGTACAAGTGTGGGAAAACCAAAAGGTAACAAATGAGCGTGCTTTCATTAGAGAGCTGAAAAGTTGTCTGGTTGTATAGTTAAAGCTGAGTGGTCCATGGTCTTGGAAAATAGTGAAAAATACACATTTTATCGCATAATCAAACCTATTTGGATGAAAGAAAACTATTTGTTTTCTCGAGATAAAAATTAAGCCCTTTAGAGACGTTTTCATAAGCTTCCGGGCAGGATTTAGTGAACTGTACATCCATAAACTCAGATATTACAACGATGACTCAGATAAATTACATACATGCCCTGCTTGCAGAGAAGAAGTTGAATGTGAAGTGCACTTTCTCCTTGCTTGTCCAGTGTATCAAGACTTGAGACATAGATATGCCTCAATGCTCAGTAACACGTACACAAGAGAAGAACTGGGAAACGTACTGTCTACACAGGGCTTCATTACAATACGTTTATTGGCTATGTTCATGTACTATGCTTTTAAGCGAAGACAAGATGCTGTAAACATTGCTGCTGCAGATGCTTCAATTTTGTAAGTTATGATAGGCCGGCGGCCTAACAAATAAACCATTCGTTCGTTCTCTCTCTGTTTCTCACTCTCTGTCTCTATCTGTCTCTCTCTGTCTCTGTCTGTGTGTGTGTCTGTCTGTCTCTCTCTCTCTCTCTCTCTCTCTCTCTGTCTCTGTCTCTCTGTCTCTGTCTCTGCCTCTGTCTCTCTGTCTCTCTCTGTCTCTCTCTGTCTCTCTCTCTCTCTCTCTCTCTCTCTCTCTCTCTCTCTCTCTCTCTGTCTCTGTCTCTGTCTCTCTGTCTCTGTCTCTGTCTCTGTCTCTGTCTCTGTCTCTCTCTCTCTCTGTTTCTCTCTCTCTCTCTCTCTCTCTCTCTCTCTCTCTCTCTCTCTCTCTCTCATGACGCATGTACCAATACACGTTACACTGCACGCGCACGGCCTACTGAGGACGTCCTTGCTGTCCGTCTCTCCAAGCAGCAGCACCAGGCGGTCCAGACCCCCGAGGGTGCGCACCAGGTCTCGGGCGCGTTCCCGCTCTGCCAGTTTGAAGATGGCCAGCGCCGAGTGCATCTGCAGTTCCTGGTTGGAACTCTTTAAATGGACGACGAGGTCCTCCAGCATGCCCTCCGTCTGGGGAGACAGTCGCTGGTCTCTCGTCTTGGCCTGCAACACAGCCAGCTCTGCACTGGACAGTGTACAACACGCGCAGCACTCTACGTTGTCAAACCCACACGCCTTGTTGATTGTACTTCTTGGGAACCAGTGAGTCCCTGGGTGCACAAAAGGACTTCATAATGAATGGCATTGGGTGGCTATAGGAATGGAAGACTGTATTCCTGTGCACCTGCGCATCAGTTGCGATGCCTATAACTGCAGTGTTAAAATATAATAATAATAATAATAATAATAATAATAATAATAATAATAATAATAATAATAATAACAAGAAGGGCAAAGCCCATACGACTCACATGCTTGACCTTGACCTTTACATGACCTTGACCTTCAGGTGACCTTCAAGGTCAATCAACTACACCTAGCAATGACATCATGCACTAAACTAACAAATGCTTTACACATTTGTGACCCCGCACCACCAAACCAGTCTTAAGGTGGATTTTATCATTTTTGAGATGTTTATATTTTTGAATTCTACAGAGTTTCCTTAATAATTTGACACCAAAACGAACCTGGTAGCTCAAACATTGTGGAAGTTATAACGAGTTGAAGTTGAAAACTCAGTCGCGACTTGTTTTGAGAAAACGGACCTCAAAGTTTTGCATGCAATCCTCACACATTCTCCTTAGCAACAGGGTCTTAGAATTATCCAATCGTCTTGATTTTTTGCACAGCAGAAGAAAGCAAAGAAAGCGCGCGAAAGACCATGTGTTGAGGTTCTGCAAGGGTTACGTGTTGTTTTGCAGGGTCAAAATTGGTCGATTTTGGCAAATAAAATTGCTCTAAATTATCACAATTATAACTTTAATTAATTTTTTATGCACTTAAATACATTTTTAAGACATAAAACTTATACCATTTTATAAATTAATTTTTAGAGAATGCAATGAACCGAAAACCTCAATTTCGCCCAGGCAGACCCCCACCACCTTCAGAGCTGTGTAGCGCTGTTTCGATGATTGCGAGTTAAGACTGATTTCCAGAAATGGGTCACATTTTTCCTACCAAAATACATGTGGCCTTGACCCAAGGTCAAGGTCATCCAAGGTCATGCAACACAAAGCTGTTAATTCAAGACATAGGAAGCACAATGGTGCTTATTGGCACTTTCTACCATGAGATATGGCCACTTTTAGTGGTTCACTACCCCATTTTGGTCACATTTCATTAGGGTCAAAGTGACCTTGACCTTGATGATATGTGACCAAATGTGTCTCATGATGAAAGTATAACATGTGCCCCACATAATTATTAAGTTTGAAACAGTTATCTTTCATAGTTCAGGGTCAAGATCACTTCAAAATATGTATACAATCCAACTTTAAAGAGCTCCAATGACCTTGACCTTGAAGCAAGGTCAACCAAACTGGTATCAAAAAATAGGGCTTACTTTGCCCTATATACCATGTATAGGTGAGGTATCCAATCTCAAAAACTTCAGAGAACATTGAGAAAATGTGAAAAACTGCTGTTTTTTAGACAACATTTATGGCCCCTGCGACCTTGACCTTGAAGCAAGGTCAAGTCACTATGTATGCTTTTTGAGGCCTTGTCATCATACACCATCATGCCAAATTGGGTGTTGATAGACTTAATAGTCTCCGAGAAAAATCCAACGTTAAAGTTTTCGGACGCCCGGACGCCCGGACCGGACGCCCGGACGCCCGGATGCCCGGACGGACGAAACGGATGAGTACATAGACTCACTTTTGCTTCGCATGTGAGTCAATAATAATAATAATAATAATAATAATAATAATAAGAAGAAGAAGAAGAAGAAGAAGAAGAAGAAGAAGAATAATAATAATAATAATAATAATAATAATAATAATAATAATAATAATAATAATAATAATAATAATAATAATAATAATAATAATAATAATAATAATAATAATAATAATAATAATAATAATAATAATAATAACAACAACTATAATAATAATAATAGTTTATTCATACGCACATACCTTCCCTTGACAGGCAAGCTCATGGCGTTTACAATCCAAAGAATCAACACTCACAAAACCACTCAACACCACATTCCCACAAAAACTCACACACAACACACATAAACAAAACACACAAAAAACTAAGATCCAATAGAACAAATAAAACAAACTATACAATATACACAGCACTTGCCGGCCAGGTCAAGTAAGGCGAAGCAGCTCAGCGGGAAAGGCGGATCGGAAGAGGTGGGTCTTTAGAGCACTTTTGAACTGGGGCAGAGTGTCAGAATGACGGACTGAGAGAGGGAGACTATTCCATGTTACAGGTCCGATATAGGAGAAGGCACGCTGTCCTTGAGTTTTCTTATTACGGCGGGGGACCTTGAGCATTCTAATTAAAGTCAGCAGCTGAGCGTAGAGATCTGGAGGGCGTGTAGACTGCAAGAATTTCTGAAAGAGCGTGTGGTTCGGTGTTGTCGATGGCCTTGAAGCACAAAGTAGCAAGTTCATAATCTATGCTCTGAGAGATGGGGAGCCAGTGAAGTGTATGTAGGAGTGATGAGACATGGGTACGCTTGGGACATCGAAAAACTAGCCTAGCAGCAAAATTTTGAACTTTCTGGAGTTTGTTAAGCAGAGTGTCAGGGATGCCAGCGAGAAGAGAGATTCCATAGTCGAGACGAGACAGGACAACCACAACCATCATTACCACCACTACACTACCACCGCCGACACGACCACCACACTAATACTTTTCTTCCACATCACTAGCACATCACAACCACAGCCAGCACCACCACTTTTCTTCCACGTCACCAACACCTCACCAGCCTGCTACAACCACCACTAGCATCACCGCTGCCACCACCAACACCCCCTCAACACCACACCATCACCACACAATTACCACCACCATTACACAAATACCAACGTCATCACTCAACTATCACCACCAGTACAAAACTAATACCACCACAACACAACTACGACCACCACAACTACTACAACCACAACACTACTACCATTACAACACAACTACCACCACTACAATACAACTACCACTACCACCACAACACAAGTACCAACACTACAATACAACTACCACCACCACAACACAATTACCACCACAACGCAGCTACCACCACCACCACAACACAACTACCACCACCACACACAACTACCACCACCACAACACAACTACCACCACCACAACACAACTACCACTACCACGATACAACTACCACCACCACAACACAACTACCACCACAACTACCACAACTACCGCCACCACAACACAACTACCGCCACTGCAATACAACTACCACTACCACAACACAACTACCACTACCACAACACAACCACCACCATCGTGGGACCATTACTGTACCGCCACTACAGTCCTGTCTACACACAAAATAGAAGAAAGAATTGGTTTTAGAAATGGATCACTGGAGAAATGGCAGACCAGGTGGTCATCAGTATTACCTCTATGAATACAATTCTAGAACAAGAAAAGGCCATTCTCCCAATACCTCCTGATCCTTCCCCCCCCCCCACCCCCCGACCCCCCATCCCTACCCCCACCCCCCACTCCTCCCCATTCCAGACTTTATCTCTCCCACCTTCCCCCATTACGTCCACTGTAAAGCAAATTATACGTACACATGCAATGTCTGTTTCTATTTCGTGCATTGTTAACTTTGTGCACACACTGCTCAATTTCAGGTTGTTGTATTGATAATTTGTTTCGAGCTATGTGTATGTATTTTGCTACACCATCACCATACAAGTACTGCCACTTTCATTGCCACTGCACAAATCGATCATTACCTTCTCAGAACCACGACCTCCACCATCGCTACCGTTGCCAACACTACAATTTTCACCGTTAGCGCTGTGGTAACTACCACTAACGTCATAAACTCTACTGCCACCACAACCACCATTACTACCACTACCCTTCCCCTACCTCAACTAACACCATCATCTCCGTTATCATCATTACCGCCACCGTTTCAATTACTACTACTACCGCTACTACTAACTCGAATACCAACACTTCCCCTGATGCCACCACAATTACAATTACCACCACTATCACTGCCACCACCACCACCACAATCACCAGTGCTTTTACCATAATCACCTCCATCACTGCCACCAACACCACCATCACTACAACCACAACTTATACTGCCACCACCACCACCACCATCATCACATCACCACCATCACTACTACCACCATCATCACATCATCACCACCACCACACCACCACCACCATCACATCACCACTACCACCATCACATCATCACCACCACCACCATCACCACCACCACCATCATCATCACATCACCACCACCACCACCACCATCACTACTACCATAACCACCACCACCACCACACCACCACCATCATCACATCACCACCACCACCACCATCATCACATCACCATCACCACAACCACCACCATCACATCACCACCACCACCACCACATCCATCATCACATCACCACCATCACTACTACCATAACCACCACCACACCAGCACACCACCACACCACACCACCACCACCATCACAACACCACCACCACCATCACATCACCACCACCACCACCACCACCACCACCATCCCATCACCACCACCACCACTATCATCACATCACCACCACCTCCACCTCCACCATCACATCACATCACCACCACCACCATCACATCACATCACCACCACCACCAACCTCATCACATCACCACCATCACTACTACCATCACCACCACCACACCACCACCACAAATACCACACCACCACCACATCACCACCACTGCAAC
Organism: Theodoxus fluviatilis; assembly: GCA_034096865.1. Classification (NCBI taxonomy): domain Eukaryota; kingdom Metazoa; phylum Mollusca; class Gastropoda; order Cycloneritida; family Neritidae; genus Theodoxus; species Theodoxus fluviatilis. The sequence goes on along the minus strand of JAWQFJ010003121.1, from coordinate 370,097 downwards.
CATCATCACATCACCACTACCACCATCACATCACCACCACCACCACCACCACCACACCACCACTACCACCATCACCACCACAATCATTACCATCGCCAACACCACTACCACCACACCACCACTACCACCACCACCATCACTGCACCACCACCACCATCACCACACCACCACCACCATCACCACCACAAGCATTAGCATCACCACCACCACCATCACCACCACCACCACCATCACTACACCACCACCACCACCATCACCACGCCACCATCACCACACCACCACCACCACACCACCATCACCACCACCACCACCACCACCACCATCACCACACCATCACTACCACACCACCATCACCACCACAATCATTACCACCACCACCACCACACCACCACCATCACCATCATCACATCACCACCATCACTACTACCATCACCACCACCACCACCACCACATCACCACTACCACCACCACCATCACCACATCACCACCATCATTACTACAATCACCACCACCATCACCACACCACCACTACCACCATCACCACCACCATCACCACCACAATCATTACCATCGCCACCACCATCACCACCACCACACCAACACCAACACCAACACCACCACCACCACCATCACCACACCACCACTACCACCATCACCACCACCATCACCACAACAATCATTACCATCGCCACCACCACCACCACAGCACCACCACCACACCATCACCACTGCAACCATCATCACATCACCACTACCACCATCACATCACCACCACCACAACCACCACACCACCACTACCACCATCACCACCACAATCATTACCATCGCCAACACCACCACCACCACACCACCACTACCACCACCACCATCACTACACCACCACCACCATCACCACACCACCACCACTATACCACCATCACCACCACCATCACCACCACAATCATTACCATCGCCACCACCATCACCACCACCACACCAACACCAACACCAACACCACCACCACCACCACACCACCACCAGCACATCACCATCACCACCACCCCCACATCACCACCACCTCCACCACACCACCACTACCACCATCACTACCACCATCATCACCGCAATCATTACCATTGCCACCATCACCACCACACCACCATCACCACCACACCACCACCACCATCACATCATCACCACCACCACCACCACCACACCACCATCACCACCACACTCATTACCACCGCCACCACCACCACCAACACACCACCACCACCACCACATCACCATCACCACCACAATCATTATCACCACCACCACCACAACCAACACCACCACCACCACCACCACACCACCACTACCACCACCACCACCACACCACCACCATCACACCACCACCACCAGCGCCTCTCCAGGAGGGCTGGCCAAGGCACTTACGACAGTGGACTGGAAAGGCACGCGGTGGGGCTCGCCCTCCACAGGCTCGTCCAGGATGTCGGAGGCACACTCCTGCAGCGTGCCCACCACGGGGATGAGCAGCGAGTCGTGGGTGGAGGGCATCCAGCGCAGCAGTTTGGCTAGGAGCGGCAGCCCCCCGGCACGTCGCATGGCGGCCTTGTTGCGTCTGCTCTTGGTCAGGGACCACAGAGCGAAGGCGCTGCAGCGAGCCACCTCCACCTCCTCCTGCTGCTGGTAGTTGCAGTTCAGCTGCCGCACCAACTTCACAATGCCGCCCCGCTGTCGTACCGTGCGCCGCGCTCGACGGAATCTGGAGTGGCGAGAGACTTTTGTACTTTTACATGTGTTGTATGTGTGCGTGTGTGTGTGCGTGTGTGTGCGTATGTGTGTGCGTGTGTGTGTGCGTGTGTGTGTGCATGTGTATGTATGTATGTATGTATGTATGTATGTATGTATGTATGTATGTATGTATGTATGTATGTATGTATGTATGTATGTATGTATGTATGTATGTATGTATGTATGTATGTATGTATGTATGTATGTATGTATGTATGTATGTATGTATGTATGTATGTATGTATGTATGTATGTATGTATGTATGTATGTATGTATGTATGTATGTATGTATGTATGTATGTATGTATGTATGTATGTATGTATGTATGTATGTATGTATGTATGTATGTATGTATGTATGTATGTATGTATGTATGTATGTATGTATGTATGTATGTATGTATGTATGTATGTATGTATGTATGTATGTATGTATGTGGTGATGACAGCTATAACTGAGGACAGAATGAAGGAAGCGATCAGAAAAACGGAGCTATTCATGAAGTACTCCGGAATGCAAGTAAAACACCGAAAGTGTGCACTGCTCCATGGTCAGAGAAGTGGAAACAATTGGAGCAAAAAAGACAGTACTTCATCAACTGAAGCCATAATCCAAAACATGGCCATCCCCCGCTACGGAAAGACACAATCATATAGGTATCTGGGCCACGACATAGATCTGAGTGCAACAGCTGAAGAGAGACAGATCGAAGAAATCGTGACAGAGTTTGAGAGAACAATGGAAACAAGAAGGGCAAAGCCCATAGGACTCACATGCTTGACCTTGACCTTTATATGACCTTGACCTTCAGGTGACCTTCAAGGTCAAGGTCAAACAACTAAACCTACCAATGACATCATACACAAAGAAATGCTTTACACATTTTTCCTACCAAAATACATGTGACCTTGACCCAAGGTCAAGGTCATCCAAGGTCATGCAACACAAAGCTGTTAATTCAAGACATAGGAAGCACAATGGTGCTTATTGGCACTTTCTACCATGAGATATAGTCACTTTTAGTGGTTCACTACCCCATTTTGGTCACATTTCATAAGGGTCAAAGTGACCTTGACCTTGATGATATGTGACCAAATGTGTCTCATGATGAAAGTATAACATGTGCCCCACATAAGTATTAAGTTTGAAACAGTTATCTTCCATAGTTCAGGGTCAAGGTCACTTCAAAATATGTATACAATCCAACTTTGAAGAGCTCCTGTGACCTTGACCTTGAAGCAAGGTCAACCAAACTGGTATCAAAAGATAGGGCTTGCTTTGACCTATATACCACTTGTAGCTGAGGTCGCCATTCTCAAAAACGTCGGAGAAAATTGGGAAAATGTGAAAAATGACTGTTTTTGAGACAACATTTATGGCTCCTGCGACCTTGACCTTGAAGCAAGGTCAAGTCACTATGTATGTTTTTTGAGGCCTTGTCATCATACACCATCATGCCACATTTGGTGTTGATAGACTTAATAGTCTCCGAGAAAAATCCAACGTTAAAGTTTTCGGACGCCCGGATGCCCGGACGGACGGACGGACGACACGGCTGAGTACATAGACTCACTTTTGCTTCGCATGTGAGTCAAAAATCGACACTTCACCCCTTCCAGTAGCAGCGAAATTGCAAGCCGTCAACACCATGGCCTCCTCAAAGCTGCACTTCTACTATCCCAACATGATAGTTTCGGAAAGGTCCTCGACACATTTGAGAACACAATTGCCTCCTTTGTAAGACATTGGTTAGGACTGAACAACTCTTCTAACAGAGCCTTCATGTTCACTCCCAGAAGCAAAGGAGGCCTAGGACTGCTGAGCCCGCAATCGACCTACCATGCCAAAAAGTTGTCATTCTATCTAGACCTGCTCAACAACACGGACACACAGACACGATGTACAGCGCGCAAGTCGCTCCAGCTCCACCTCGACAAGCGAAAATGCAAGCGAACCAGCACCGAGACTGACAACTGCTTTGCCTGGTACCTGACAGACAACAACTACCGACTTGTCAAGCCTGGAAAAGTCAACTGGCGTCGATCACAGTGGGTGCACATCAACGAGCTATGCGGCCGACTCAAGATCCGCCTGCGTGGAAACGAGGAGGAAGATTTCGTCATGAGCATAGAGGTAGATGAAGACATACACGTCAAAATAAGCGATGCCCACAGCCTCTACATGTTCTTGAAGAGTCAGCACCTGCAGAACGTGCACCAGGAGTGGAGAGAAAAAACATCCCAAGGCCGGCTAGCACGTGTAGACGACATAGACTACGCGCTGTCCTCTTCCCACCTCACTAACATGCACCTTAGTGACAAGATAGTGCAATTTATAACAAAAGGCAGGCTGCAACTACTAGAGTGCAACGCTCTACTCCACGTGTACTACCCGACGACATACTCCAAATCCTGTGCGAGATGCGGTTACGCCAGCGAAACAGTCAGCCATGTACTGAACGGATGCGCTGTAAACAAAAACAGCATCCAAAAACGACATGATCGTATCGTCGAAATCGTGCGCATAAACATGACATCCACTGACACGTCATCTAGCATACTGGTAAACAAAATCGTGAAGCTGACCCAATTCGGCGCTGACTCTGATGCCTTCGCTACAGCAACGCACACCAAACCAGACGTATGCATAATAAACCAAACGGCACGCACGTGCTTCATCGTCGAAGTTTCAGTCCCATTTGATGCCTTTGTTAGTGAATGTTACCGGCACAAATTCGAGAAGTACCTGTACAGTGCATCCAGGAACTATGATTTCAGTGCAAGACAATAGCCCTGGTTATAGGATCACTCGGTTCTGTGCACAACCGTTTGTTAGCGGACTGCGAATGATGGGAATCTCAACCCGCAGAGCCAAGAGCATCGCCCGATATGCTTCAGTAAGTGCGATGATTGGTTCCCACATAATGTGGAAGCAAAGATGTAGACAGGTCCTGCCCTGAGTAGAATTGAATGAAGAAGAAAGTATCACCAAATACACCTTGCCCCATCCCCCAACCCCCACCCCATATAATCCCCCTCCCCTCCTCAGAAGTCTTCTCCCGCAGTACCCTTTCCCCACCTCCCCTATGCTGAGGCCCATGCTTCAAGTCCAGAAAGAAAAAAACAAGAAGGGCAAAGCCCATACGACTCACATGCTTGACCTTGACCTTTACATGACCTTGACCTTCAGGTAACCTTCAAGGTCAAGGTCAAACAACTAAACCTACCAATGACATCATACACTAAGAAATGCTTTACACATTTTTCCTACCAAAATACATGTGACCTTGACCCAAGGTCAAGGTCATCCAAGGTCATACAACACAAAGCTGTTAATTCAAGACATAGGAAGCACAATGGTGCTTATTTGCACTTTCTACCATGAGATATGGTCACTTTTAGTGGTTCACTACCCCATTTTGGTCACATTTCATAAGGGTCAAAGTGACCTTGACCTTGATGATATGTGAACAAATGTGACTCATGATGAAAGTATAACATGTGCCCCACATAATTATTAAGTTTGAAACAGTTATCTTCCATAGTTCAGAGTCAGGGTCACTTCAAAATATGTATACAATCCAACTTTGAAGAGCTCCTGTGACCTTGACCTTGAAGCAAGGTCAACCAAACTGGTATCAAAAGATAGGGATTACTTTGCCCTATATACCATATATAGGTCAGGGGCGGGTTTCAAAATAGGTAGTCGATCTTGGTCGCAAGATCTTGCTTCGCAGTAAGAGCTAGCTAAAAAAGAAACTACCCAACGTGACGAAGTAATGCGCATGCGTAGACGTCACGACAAGAGGTGAACTAGCCACATTTCAATGGCCGACGTGTTGCCGGTTCATTCAGAAAACGCTCTATTTCGAGATACTAGCAACCCATCCAAAGAAAATATAAGCCATGCACAGCATTAATTTATCAAAGGTGTATGTTGAATGCATTAACAGATCGTGAAACCTCCTACAGTTTACACATCGAATGCAGGTCAACGCATCCACGCCGAACTTTTGTCTCGAATCTTAAAAGCTAGGCACCTCTCAAGCTGCCTCGCTCAATCTACGCTCGTCTTCGATTGGCTCGCTAGCAAGCAAAGAATGAAACTGCCCATTCGGCGAGATCTACGTAGATCTACCGAGATCTTCGCATTTTGAAACCCGCCCCTGGTATCCAATCTAAAATACTTCAGAGAAAATGGAGAAAATGTGAATAATGACTGTTTTTTAGACAACATTTATGGCCCCTGCGACCTTGACCTTGAAGCAAGGACAAGTCACTATGTATGTTTTTTGAGGCCTTGTCATCATACACCATCATGCCACATTTGGTATTGATAGACTTAATAGTCTCCGAGAAAAATCCAACGTTAAAGTTTTTGGACGCCCGGACGCCCGGACGCCCGGACGCCCGGACGGACGAAAAGGGTGAGTACATAGACTCACTTTTGCTTCGCATGTGAGTCAAAAAGGCTCCTAATGTGCCAAATCTTGTTTGCAACTTTCCCAGCTTGTGTTACATGATGAGTAAGTTTGTATGAATTAATGCTGCTTCCAGGATCACATGTCAATGCCCACTCACTATTCTAAGTGTTTTTATCATCAAGGTAATCATAATTTTCTAACTGTCTGTAAAGTCAATGTAACAAACTGATGGTAAACATTGTACATGTGACTAACAGGCCTACAAATGTAAACTTATGTTTGGAAAAAATAATATATTGTGATAACGGTCTTGCAAATGACAAAGGCGTATCATATGTTGTGGCCAAACAGAGATATGTGTTAAGCCCATATGATCAGCCACTACTACTCTTTATTCCAAATTAGGTCTATGCTCTGTACAGATACTCAATGGCTGAGAGGTTATGCATTAATTTGTTTATGTGTACAGATGTTGTACAATTATTTTTCATGAATAAAGTCTTTTTGATATGTATGTATGTATGTATGTATGTATGTATGTATGTATGTATGTATGTATGTATGTATGTATGTATGTATGTATGTATGTATGTATGTATGTATGTATGTATGTATGTATGTATGTATGTATGTATGTATGTATGGATGGATGGATGGATGGATGGATGGATGGAAGGATGGATGGATGGATGGATGGATGGATGGATGGATGGATGGATGGATGGATGGATGGATGGATGGATGGATGGATGGATGGATGGATGTATGTATGTATGTATGTATGTATGTTGGAGGCGACCTTTCACCACAAAACGTGTCAAGTGGTCGGTGATGGAACCGTTCTTCAGGTGTTCATTGGAGCACGACATGTCTGCGTGTGGTATGGCCTGACGAAGTAGTCTCCCTTGTTGGATCAAGTCGCTCCAGTGTTGAAGAGAGTTCTCCATCTCTCGTTTCTTCATGGCTGTGTACAGGAGCTTGGGGTCAGTATATCTGAAGTGTATGTCACACTCTTCGGATACCGGAATTGCCACTGAATAGGAGTCACTGTCACAGTCGTATTGCAGATGGACCTTCAGTCTGTTGCAGAGTTTGTTCATTTCAACGAAGGTAGATCGAGGCCAGTTCACTCTGCACTTCTTGTCGAGTTTTCCGCTGCTGTCTGTTCTGATATGTATGTATGTATGACACACATCTGGCATACACCTGGTATACACCTAACACACATCTGACTCACACCTGGCATACACCTGGCATACACCTGACACACGTGGGGTCATGGAGTCTTCTAGACTCAATTTTTACTGCCACAATCTCACTTTTACAGTGTAGTGTCTGGACGAAATGGAGAATGAAATAGTCCGGTGTGTGAGGAAATGACTTCGTTTGAACAGCTCTTTCCTATGAGGTTAGTAAGGGTCGCGGTTTGCGAGAGTTGCTTCCCTCTATTGGAGTAAACGCGAGACAAGATGGAGAAGAGCAAACGTGGAGTGAAGGATGACCGAAGTTATTTTGAAAGCCTTGACGCCGCAGCAAAGCTGAGATACATCACCAACTTGATGTACATTTGTGGCAACGACCCTTATGAAGTGCCAACTCGATTATGGTCGGCCAGTCCTGATGATTATCCTTCGCTGGATTACATCGCGATTGTGAACTATTTCGTGTTCGGTGTGAGTGCCTACACGACGAAAGAATTTCGATCGCACAAAAGCCTCACGGCCTACAAGAATTTTGTAGATGGATGGGTGAGGGAGATTGCAACATTCACACCAGATGGGTGTGATCACCCTCTATGTGTGTGTGTGTGTGTGTGTGTGTGTGTGTGTGTGTGTCTGTCTGTCTGTCTGTCTGTCTGTCTGTCTGTCTGTCTCTCTCGTCTCTCTCTCTCTCTCTCTCTCTCTCTCTCTCTCTCTCTCTCTCTCTCTCTCTCTCTCTCTCTCTCTCTCTCTCTCTCTCTCTCTCGGTAATCTATTCATTAAAAAGATCTTAGATGTGTCATTAGAAATGGATCTTCTGTCTTTTTTACTGAACATACGTGTTCAAAGAATAGACGACATACATTATCTTGATTGAGTTATCACATGCACATTTGCTCATGTTTCCTGTATCTATTATGACCACACTCTTCATACATTCACAAAAACTAGGCTAAAAGTGAGCTTTCTTATAACACTTTCAGACAAACCAGCACTGCCCAACATGCTAATTTCATGTAGGCATCTTTGAGCTTGCCTGTGTTGTCATTTTTTTTCACTGTTCATGTTTTACAAACATAGCTAAAAAATAATTACTAAAATTATTACACAAATTCACAAAATGCTCCGTCATTGTTTATTTTAGACTCCGACTAACAAGAAAAACTGTTAGTAAGTAAAATTAATACATAGCTTCAGATTAAGAATGTAATAATACAAAAAAACAAATCTAACACCATTTAAATATTTTGGGATTTGACGCACACAAAATTCTATCCGATTTATGATTGGCAGATTACAGTAATAAAAAACTGAGAAGGTCAAAAATAATTCATTACTTCAGTAGACAATGATAAACATAGTAAGTAATAATATGAAAACCATAACTATTTGTATTTTCACAACTGCCATTAGGTTCTGTGAACTCAAAACATATAATAATCCTTATCTTAACCTCCCATCAGACATAAGATAAAAAGCCATTCCCATCATTGCTAAAATTATTGATCTAATATCAGTGCTTCATACAATCATACATATATGTAACTGAGTTTGACTGTTGCAATGCACTATACACATTAAAGCGTTGACTGTACAAGCAAGAGAGGGAGAAGCAGACATAATTGTACTGATGTCTTATATCCGAAGATGACCTCGAGGCTTAAGTGTCGCATGGAAACTTCCCGCTCTCTCTCTCTCTCTCTCTCTCTCTCTCTCTCTCTCTCACACACACACACACACACACACACACACACACACACACACACGTGTACACGAAACCGCTTTTTCGCACAATCGCACGCACACGCACAGTCGAACGCTCACGGAATGCATACAGACGAACGCACTGAGTTGGGGCTTTCCCTTTCATTTTATGACAGCAGGGATGGAGAACAATCTCCTAGATGTACTGGCATTGCTACAATTTCGTACACAGCACGAGCGTACCATTTTCCACACCTCACACGATGTCAGATAGGTCGTGAAACGATGCAGAAATGGCTACGAAGCAGTCTCGTGTTCACTCCATTCAAGGGAAGTCACTCGCGCGCCAAATACGTCATCCTTACAAACCTCATTTCCTATGTTATTTGAAATGCGAGGTTTGGCGGGAATGACGGTCTGACCTTTGTCCTATGCGAGGTTTGGCGGGAACAAGCTGAGACCGTTGATGAGGCAGGGACGCTTCCCTGATGATTTTATTACCTGAGTGTGATCACGTGTGGACTGTGGATGACGCTTCCTGGCCGGGAGCCTTTGAAAGTTAAACCAGTGTGCGCGAGAAGAGCATCGTGAAGAGACGTGGGTGAAGCCGCTCTGTGTTGCAGTGGGACACGTTAAAGAAATCCTTCAAGTCATCTCTCCTGACCACCTGAACTGCTGTATTAAGGAACAGTCTCTTTCTTTGAATAAAAGAACAAGCTTCGCTGGATCTGGAGGCCCTTTTCGTCGTTTGGAGAATTTTCCCTCAGTCGGTGCGGAAAGTTGACTGAGTGAGCAAATCTGGATCCACATAGGCATTTGGTGTCATGTTGTGTGTGGATACACCACAAGTGTCTATGGCCTTTCTAACCTCTCCTTTCAAGGTATAGCCTTGAGAGAGAGGGTGTGTGTTGGTCTGAATGGATAGCGTTATTTGGGCAATAGTTCGTCAGTGAAGCATTCCAGAAACAGTGTCGCCCATCTGCTTGAAAGACTCGTGAGTAACTTTGGGGTCAATTTCGTTGTTGGTTCAGAGGAAGCAATCCTTTATGTTTCAGTCAGAGGGTAGACTGACCAGAGTAATACCCCTAGACAAGAAAACGAGAAGAATTTCAGAATTGTTCGAATGAAGGTGGAGGTAGGTGATACCGAGACTTTATGTTCTGCCCCAGGGGAAAAGCGGGACTGGGTTGGTGGGAGATGGTGAAGTTTATGAATGCAATGAAATATGGTGAGATTAATGACGCATTCGAGAAACACTTCTATTCAGTCCATAACGATGGCCATGGCGCAATAACAAGTCCATTAGATATTTCTGTTCAATTCAATGTAATTTCATGATTTGTGAACATGTGAAAAAGAACAGTAACCAGTCAGGGAGTGGGTGGGTGAATGAATGAGTGAGTGAGTAAGAACGGAATTACACCTCTACGTCATTGCTAAACAGTATACTGTATGTCAAATAAAATTGTTGTTTGCTATACATATCTTAATTGTCAAGAAGTCGCCGCTTGTTCCCCGACCTCATTGGCTGTATGAGTTGCAATATGTAATGTGTTCATCATGTACAATGAATGTACCCCCTAAGATGAATAAAGTCATTTTGATATGCATGTATGTATGTGTGTGTGTGTGTGTGTGCATGCGTGCGTGCGTGCATGCGTGCGTGCGTGTGTGTGTGTGTATGTAGGTATGTATAAATGGACTACAAGAACATGTGTTCACATTGAAGACAGACATCTCTGACTTTATGCACAAATCATCACAGATGTATATTGCATTTATAGACATCATGGATGCATTTGGAAGTATCAACCATCAACTGATGATAGATGAACTAACAACAATGGGATACTCAGAACAATTAATCTCAATTACAAGAGACATATACAAAGATTCAACTTTCCAGCTCAAGACAATGCAGAGTCTAACAAAAGCCATCACAAGAGGGAAGGGGATCATCCAGGGCTGTCCTTGGTCAGTTATACTCTTTGAACAAGGTATCGACAAGTGGATTAGGTGGATTGAACAAAACCACACCAATACTGAATCGCCCAATCCAATCCAAGTCTATGTTGATGATGTGGACATCATGAGCACCAGTAAAGACAGCATCAAAGAAGCAGCAAGGAAAACAGAAGAATTTATAAAGTACACAGGAATGAAAGTCAAGCACCGCAAATGTGCCATAATGAAAGGTCAAAGAAGTGGAAACAACTGGAGCAAGCATGACAAAACAATGAACACACAGATAGACATACAGGAGTCACCTCTTCCTATCTATCCTCGTGAAGGGTCTTACCGATACCTGGGCCATGACATCAATCTAACTGGATCAGCTGAGAAATATCAAGTAGAGCAGATCATAGAAGAATTCCAGAACACTATGGATAAGATTGACAGAGCCCCCCTCCCAATAGCTGCCAAGTTACAAGCCATCAACACCATGGCACTGACAAAGCTTAACTTCTACTTCCCTAACTGTCATTTCACAGAGAAATCCCTGGACAAAGTAGAAAATGAAATAATTGAGACGGTCAGGTCTTGGATGGGCTTAAACAAGTCATCGAACCGAGACTTTGTTTTTGCTCCAAGAAGAGAAGGGGGGCTAGGCATATCTGACTCAAGAATAGCTTATTACACCAAGAAGCTATCTTTCTACCTGAGTGTTCTCAACAGTGATGATCCACAAGTGAAAAGCACAGCAAGAACATCCCTAGAACTACACATGCAGAAGAGAAAGATAGAACCAGCATACAATGAAGAAAACTTTGCAGGATATCAAACAGATGAAAAATATCCCATGAGAAAGAAAAGCAAAGTAAACTGGCCCAAGTCACAGTGAATCTACCTAAATGAACTCTGTGCAAAACTCAAACTTAAGTTGCACAAAGAAGGGGATGACTACACCATAGTCCTCGAAGAAGATGAAGACATACAGTTAGTGCTCAAGGATTCATTGGGATGCTACATCTGCTTGAAACAAAACCTAATCCAGAGAAGAGTTGACCAGTGGAGACAGAAGACATCCCAGGGAAGATTAGCAAGAACTGAGAATGTAGACCACACACTCTCATGTTCACACCTAACAAACATGCACCTGAGTGACAGTCTCACCAAATTTGCCACCAAAGCCAGACTACAGCTGATTGAGTATGACAGCCTTCTTCATCTGTACTACCCATCATCTTACAGCAAGCAGTGCAAGAGATGTGCTTTCCACTCAGAGACAGTCAGTCACATTCTCAATGGCTGTGAGAAGAGTAAGAAACTGATTCAGGCCAGGCACAACAGAATAGTGAACATTGTTGCAACACATTTATCCCACCAGAATGAAGATTACTGTGTCCTCATAGACCAAATTGTAAAACAGTCTCACTTTCTGCAGGAGGACACTGGTGGGTTTGCAAGTGTTCAGCACACAAGACCTGATATGTGCCTCATTGACTATGCCAGTGGGAAGTGCTGCATTGTTGAGGTGGCTCTACCATTCGATGCTTTTGTGAACACCTGTTATGATTCAAAGTTCAAAAAGTACCTTCCACTTTGTCAGAGAATCCAGGAAACTGGGTTTGAATGTAAAGTAATTGTGCTGGTCATAGGGTCGCTTGGAGTTGTGTACAGCAGATTCTGCAGTGGACTGAAAATGCTAGGACTAAACACACAGAGAGCCAAAGCAGTTGCTTGATACTGCTCAGTGAGTACAATGATTGGCTCCTTCATCATCTGGAAAAAGAGGTGAAGATCTGTTTCCCAGGAAAGAGTGGTATGATGCAGTTCAGGGTGAGAGTGGGTTGACTGTCAAGTGCAAGGGAGATAATTGACATTACTTCCCTTGAATCACAGCTGAAACTTTGCAGGGAGATGGGAGAACATGCTGAGTGGTGTGTACTTATGACCTTCAATATTCATTGTGCCTGTGTTCAGAAATAATAATAAAGGAACATGTGTATATTTTGTACACTTGCAATGTGGATCCTGACTGTGCAGTGTCCATGTGCCCCTTTCCTTGTTTGTGCTGATTAATCCTGTATTTAGTCTCATATGCCTAAGTGAGGAAAATGCATGTAAAGAAAGCTTTAGTGTGTAAGTGCATATACGTTTCAGTGCCTCACCGGATTCTCTGAGATGCTTTATGCAGTCACACTTGTCCTGGTGAGGGATGTGTGAATGCCAATTGCTTGTGTTGGTTCTTGTATAACTCAATAATGCTAAAAAGCTGTTCCCAGTACTTCATGTCAAAATGAGGGAATATTATATGTAAAAGAACATGCTCTGATATATGAACACAACTAAATTTCAGTATAATAATGAACATCTGAATGCTATAACCTGCCTCTTATACTCACATCCCACTGAGGAGTATATAAATATAAATATTACTGTAGCTACTATGCAGGAGTCTACACTGAACGTGACATCCTGAATGTTTGGCTCAGCAGATATATACATGTATGTAGCTTAACAGCTCTATATTTTTGTTTGACATTTTGCCCACTCATGAAAACCCATACTTATGTGTGCCATTGTGGACATGTATATAGCTAATCCTCTTGGTCAAGACAATCTAGTTGTTGTTGTGTTGGCCTTCTACGCTTTACATGCCAAAGTAGGTCTCCATTATCTCTTTCGTGGGTCGGGCAGCTCAAGTTACAATGTGTGTTTATTCATTAGTTGTTCATGTGCGCAGACTTTGTGCAATGTTCATGAATAAAGTCTTTTTGATATGTATGTATGTATGTATGTATGTATGTATGTATGTATGTATGTATGTATGTATGTATGTATGTATGTATGTATGTATGTATGTATGTATGTATGTATGTATGTATATGTGTGTGTGTGTGTGCGTGCGTGCATGCGTGCGTGCGTGCGTATGTATGTATGTATGTATGTATGTATGTATGTATGTATGTATGTATGTATGTATGTATGTATGTATACATGTATGCATGTACCCAGAACAACGGATTTAATTGTAAGATCTGTGGTCTTGTAGTGGAAGCCGTTGGAAGTGTTCACAGTCGTGTGATCAGTGGACTGCAGATGGTAGGGATAGCCAAATCTAGGGCAAAGAGCATCGCTAGATACTTGTCTATCAGTGCCATGATAAGCTCTAACCTGATCTGATCCTGTAACGTGGAATAGCCTACCTTTCCCTGACCGTCACTCTGATTCCATGTCCCAGTTCAAAACCTCCCTAAAGACACACCTGTTCCGGTCAGTCTTTCCTGACGAGCAGTGAAGTGCTTCACAAGGCGCCTCTTTTATGTTTTGTGTTTTGTTTATTGCCTGCTATTTAATTAATTGTATTGTATTTATTTTTTCTTTTATTTCAACTGTACAGTGTGCGAGTGTTAGAATGCTTTGTATGAGTGTGGATTTTTTTTTCATTGTAAACGCCATGAGCTTGCCTATTAGGGAAGGTATGTACGTACAAATAGTCTGTATTATTATGATTATTATCTGGAAACAAAGATGCAGGAAGGTCTTGCCGGGGGAGGGGCGAGTTGAAAAGGCAGACAGATACTTGTACTCAGTGACTACTGACAGTCCAGTCATTGTTTCATAGCTAAGGGGAGGTAATAGATTTACTCTCCTTGGATTGCCTCACCTCAAAATTATACTTTTAAATGTGTTACCAGTATGCGCATATTCACGCCTGCACTTTTGCTCTGTATCAACATCAATAACCTGTTTTTTGTGCTGCAATTGTTTTATAATATTGCATGTGCTCATGTCTGCAATCATGCATTGTATCAATGTGGGTGGAGATCCTCTGATGTGTACATCCTTAGTATATCACTGCCACTCTTGCGGTTAGACTTCATTTAAGTGTTTGTGAAGTTAAAAGAAATGTTATCAAATTCATGGGTGAAGAGAAATGTCGAGAAATAATGAGGGTAGACATCATTAACATCTGATTGAAAGTAACTTGCTGAAAAGGAAAGTGATGGTAATCATGGATTGTTGCAAATACCTATTCTGGTGTTGTTTCTAATGCTAATTGATATGAGGGAGAGACCAGAATGGCTAATGTGTGAAATGACCTCAAGGACTGTTACTACTAGGCAGTGTCCTGTCCTTTGTTGTACTCTTTTTCATGTACCTATTCATGTGTGCAGACTTGCACTATTCTTTCATGAATAAAGTCATTTTGATGTGTGTGTGTGTGTGTGTGTGTGTGTGTGTGTGTGTGTGTGTGTACGTATGACCTGCCGTGACTTACCTCATGCCTCGCATATCCACATCGAGTGATATATACGAATTTTAGATGAAAACCGTTGTAGATGTGTCAGGTACCCTGTTGGGGACTGACGTTGTAGCTGCTCATTATATGTGTCTGTATTACACTCCGATGTGTCTACCTCTCTCAAAAAACTAGGAAAGAAGAGAAGGAAAGCCGAGCAGCCAGGGTTTCCAGCTGATAAGGAGGGCATCGATCGGCTACTGTCGTATATTACACTTTAGCTTCGTGTTTAACCTTGCACTTGCAATAACTTGCTGAGTAACACCGAAAAAACACACACACACACACACACACACACACACACTAGGTGTGTGCCAGGTGTGTGCCAGGTGTGTCAGATGTGTGTCAGGTGTGTGCCAGGTATATGCCAGGTGTGCCAAACGTATGCTAGGTGTGTGCAAGTGTGTCAGGTGTGTGCCAAGTGTGTGCCAGGTGTGTATTAGGTGTACTCCAGGTGTGTATTAGGTGTATGCCAGATGTGTTAGGTGTATGTCAGGTGTGTGTTAGGTGTATTCCAGGTGTGTATTAGGTGTATGCCAGGTGTGTTAGGTGTATGTCAGGTGTGTGTTAGGTGTATTCCAGGTGTGTATTAGGTGTATGCCAGATGTGTTAGGGATATGCCAGGTGTGTGTTAGGTGTATGCCAGGTGTGTTAGGTGTATTCCAGGTGTGTGTCAGGTGTATGCCAGATGTGTTAGAGATATGCCAGGTGTGTGTCAGGTGTATGCCAGGTGTGTTAGGTGTATTCCAGGTGTGTGCCAGGTGTGTTAGGGATATGCCAGGTGTGTGTCAGGTGTATGCCAGGTGTGTTAGGTGTATTCCAGGTGTATGCCAGGTGTGTTAGGGATATGCCAGGTATGTGTCAGGTGTATGCCAGGTGTGTTAGGTGTATGCCAGGTGTGAGTCAGGTGTGTGTTAGGTGTATGCCAGATGTGTGGCGGGTGTATGCCAGGTGTGTGCCAAGTGTATGCCATGTGTGTGGCGGATGTATGTCAGGTGTGTGGTGAGTGAATGCCAGGTGTGGGCCAGGTGTATGTCAGGTGTGTGGTGTGCGTATGCCACATGTGTCAGATTTATGCCAGGTGTATGCATAGTGTGTGTGTCAGGTGTATACCAGGTGTGAGTCAGATGTGTATTAGGTTTATGCCAGGTGTATGCCAGGTGTATGTCAGGTGTGTGCCTAGTGTATGTCAGGTGTATGCCAGGTGTCTGCCAGGCGTATGCCTAGTGTATGTCAGCTGTATGCCAGGTGTGAGTCATATGTGTGTTAGATGTATGCGAGATGTGTGCCATGCGTATGCCAGGTGTGTGTCGGGTGTATATCAGGCAATTGGCGAGTGAATGTCAGGTGTGTGGAGGGTGTGTGGAGGGTGTATGCCAGTTGTGTGCCAGATGTGTGTCAGGTGTGTGGCGGGTGTATGCCAGTTGTGTGCCAGGTGTGTGGAGGGTGTGTGGAGGGTGTGTGAAGGGTGTATGCCAGTTGTGTGCCAGGTGTGTGGAGGGTGTGAGGAGGGTGTATGCCAGGTGTGTGTCAGGTGTGTGCCAGGTGTGTGTCGTGTGTGTGGCGGGTGTATGCCAGTTGAGTGCCAGGTGTGTGGAGGGTGTGTGGAGGGTGTGTGGAGGGTGTGTGGAGGGTGTATGCCAGTTGTGTGCCAGGTGTGTGCCAGGTGTGTGGAGGGTGTGTGGAGGGTGTGTGGAGGGTGTATGCCAGGTGTGTGCCAGGTGTGTGCCAGGTGTATGCCAGTTGTGTGCCATGAGTGTGCCAGGTGTGTGGCGGGTGTATATCAGGTGTGCGGCGGGTGAATGCCAGGTGTGTGGCGGGTGTATATCAGGTGTGCGGCGGGTGAATGCCAGGTGTGTGGCGGGTGTATATCAGGTGTGCGGCGGGTGAATGCCAGGTGTGTGTCAGTTGTATATCATGTGTATGCCAGGTGCAATATGTCAGGTGTATGCCAGGTGTGTGCCAGGTGTGTGGCGGGTGAATGCCAGTTGTGTGGCGGGTGAATGCCAGTTGTGTGGCGGGTGTAGGTCAGGTGTGTTTCAGGTGTATGTCAGGTGTATGTCAGGTGTGTCAGGTGTGTGCCAGGTGTGTGCCAGGTGTGTGCCAGGTGTGTGCCAGTTGTGTGGTGGGTGAACGCCAGTTGTGTGGCGGGTGAATGCCAGTTGTGTGGCGGGTGAATGCCAGGTGTGTGGCGGGTGTAGGTCAGGTGTGTTTCAGGTGTATGTCAGGTGTATGTCAGGTGTTTCAGGTGTGTGCCAGGTGTGTGGCGGGTGAATGCCAGTTGTGTGGCGGGTGAATGCCAGTTGTGTGGCGGGTGTAGGTCAGGTGTGTATCAGGTGTATGTCAGGTGTATGTCAGGTGTGTCAGGTGTGTGCCAGGTGTGTGCCAGGTGTGTGCCAGGTGTGTGGCGGGTGTGTGCCAGGTGTGTGGCGGGTGAATGCCAGTTGTGTGGCGGGTGTGTGCCAGTTGTGTAGCGGGTGTTTGCCAGGTGTGTGTCGGTTGTGTGCCATGTGTGTGCCAGGTGTGTGGCGGGTGTATATCAGGTGTGCGGCGGGTGAATGCCATGTGTGTGCCAGGTGTGTGGCGGGTGTGTGCCAGTTGTGTAGCGGGTGTTTGCCAGGTGTGTGTCGGTTGTGTGCCATGTGTGTGCCAGGTGTGTGGCGGGTGTATATCAGGTGTGCGGCGGGTGAATGCCATGTGTGTGCCAGGTGTGTGGCGGGTGTATATCAGGTGTGCGGCGGGTGAATGCCAGGTGTGTGTCAGTTGTATATCATGTGTATGCCAGGTGTAATATGACAGGTGTATGCCAGGTGTGTGCCAGGTGTGTGGCGGGTGAATGCCAGGTGTGTGGCGGGTGAATGCCAGGTGTGTGTCAGTTGTATATCATGTGTATGCCAGGTGTAATATGACAGGTGTATGCCAGGTGTGTGCCAGGTGTGTGGCGGGTGAATGCCAGGTGTGTGTCGGTTGTGTGCAATGTGTGTGCTAGGTGTGTGGCGGGCGTATATCAGGTGTGCGGCGGGTGAATGCCAGGTGTATGCCAGGTGTGTGGCGGGTGTATATCAGGTGTGCGGCGGGTGAATGCCAGGTGTGTGTCAGTTGTATATCATGTGCATGCCAGGTGTAATATGTCAGGTGTATGCCAGGTGTATGTCAGGTGTATGCCAGGTGTGTGCCAGGTGTGTTTCAGGTGTATGTCAGGTGTGTCAGGTGTGTCAGGTGTGTGCCAGGTGTGTGCCAGGTGTGTGGCGGGTGTGTCAGGTGTGTCAGGTGTGTCAGGTGTGTGCCAGGTGTGTGCCAGGTGTGTTTCAGGTGTATGTCAGGTGTGTCAGGTGTGTGCCAGGTGTGTGCCAGGTGTGTTTCAGGTGTATGTCAGGTGTATGTCAGGTGTGTCAGGTGTGTGCCAGGTGTGTGCCAGGTGTATGGCAGGTGAATGCCAGTTGTGTGGCGGGTGAATGCCAGGTGTGTGGCGGGTGAATGCCAGTTGTGTGGCGGGTGAATGCCAGTTGTGTGGCGGGTGAATGCCAGGTGTGTGTCGGTTGTGTGCCATGTGTGTGCCAGGTATGTGGCGGGTGTATATCAGGTGTGCGGCGGGTGAATGCCAGGTGTATGCCAGGTGTGTGGCGGGTGTATACAGTATAGACCGGATGTATAAAACACCGGATGTATGAAAGTCTGGATGTATGAAAGGGACAGGCAGGGTCCCGGCAGAAGCTACTCTTTGTTATTACTTAGAATTTTCCGGTTGTATGAAAATCGGATGTATAAAAGTCCGGTTGTATGAAAGCAAATCTCTGGTCCCGAGCAGCACAAATGTGTTGTTGCAAGACCGGTTGTAAGAACACGAAAGTAGACCCAAGTCACCAAAGTGTGGTGAGAGTAAATTCCCTTCCATAGCGACTCGAACTTGCAAAATGGCGGACCCGCACAGCAAGAACACGAAAGTAGACCCAAGTCACCAAAGTGTGGTGAGAGTAATTTCCCTTCCATAGCGACTTGAACTTGCAAAATGGCGGACCCGCACAGCAAAGCGAAAGTTACAGGCAAACGTAGAGTGTTGACATTGTCTGAGCGCCTTAAAATCATAAAGGCAGTAGAGGTCAGTCCACACAAATCCCGAACACAGATGGCCATTGATTTAGGTGTCCCCCTGCCAACGCTGTCGAACATCATGAAAGACAAGAACAAATATCTTGCTCAGGCAAGAAGCGGCGACATTGTGACGACGAGCAAGCGGGCACGGAGCTCTCAGCTGCCGTCTGTGGACAAAGCGCTGCTGGACTGGTTTACGTCATGCAGGTGGGCTTTTCTTATTTTTTCCTTATGAATTTTTATTTGTTGATTGATTTGAAACTGTATGTTGTTACTGTCTGCGCTCTAAAAGTGGGTATCAGTGTGTCACATTGTGTGTATGAGTGTGCACTACGCACGTGTCAGTGTGTGTAAGTGTGCGCGCATGCGTGCGTGCTAGTCTGTGTGTGTTTGTGTGTGTGTCTGTCTGCCTGTCTATCTTCCTGTCTCGGTGCCCGTGTCCCTGTCTGTCTGTTTGCTGGTCTGTCTGTCTGTCTTCTTGTACTTTGTGCCACAGTACCTGATTTTCTGCTAGCCTAAAAACTTGTGGAGGTGGGAGCCGGGGGGAGGGGCATCAAGCTATGGGCGTTCAATATCCAGTTCTACATTCTACACTAACTGTGTGGCTGAATTCCGCTTCAATATCCAGTTCTACATTCTACACTACCTGTGCGGCTGAATTCCGCTTCAATATCCAGTTCTACATTCTACACTACCTGTGCGCCTGAATTCCGCTTCGCCCTTACTCCCCCACCCCCCGCGCCGTCCCCTACCCCTCCCCCTCACCGTCGTCCCTCCAACCCTCGATCTTGTCGTAGCGTCCTCCTCCCCTTCTGACGCCAATATGCATTGTGTGTGTGTAAGTGCGCGCATGATGTGTGTGTGTCCTTGTGTGCATGCATGTGGGTGTGTGTGAGTGTTTATGTGTGTGCGCGAGGGCGTGTGAGAGCGTGAGCGTGGATTTATGCATGCGTGGGTTCCTGCTGTCGCTCGAGAACTGGCTGCATCAATGTGATATGACATCTGTGACACTTGACACACGATTGTGATACATGTACATACTTTACACCTGTGTGCGTGCGTGTTTGTGTGAGTGTGTGTGTGCGTGTCAGTGTGTGAGTGCGTGAGCGCATCAGTGTGTGTATGTGTATGTGGGGGGGAGGGGGAGGAAGTGGTGGGGGGTGCAGCAGTTGTGTGTGTGTATGTGTGCGTGCGTGTGTGTGTGTGTGTGTGTGTGTGTGTGTGTGTTTGTGTGTGATGGTACGATATCCTTTGTTTACATCATTTACTGACCAACCACACATGAGTTTTCCGCATGGAAGTGTATTAAAGAATTTGAATTTGAATTAGCTGTCAAGAAATGAAACAATGAGTGCATAATTCCACCACTGATTTCTTTAAAAAAATGTAATTCAACTTTTTTTTCCCACATTCAGGCTAAGCAACGTTCCCCTTGACGGCTTGGTCATCCGCTCCAAAGCCGAGGAGTTGGCTGCATCGATGGGAGAAAACAAATGGACATGCACAAATTCCTGGCTGCAGAGTTGGAAGACTCGACATGGCTTTGTCTTCAAAAAGATGCATGGCGAAAGGGCTTCCGTCGACGAAAAGGCAACAGACGCTTGAGTCGAAGACATTTTGTGCCCAACGCTAGACAGATACAAGGCCGACGACGTCTACAACCTGGACGAGACAGGTCTGTTTTGGAAACTTCTTCCTGACAGAACATTTGCCTTCAGAGGGAAGACTTGCACTGGAGGGAAGAAATCGCGCGAGAGAGTGACAATCATGTTTTGTTGCAACATGACTGGAACAGACAAGCGTCAGCCAATCTTTACTGGCAAATACGCGAATCCGAGATGCCTCAAACACGTCAAGAAAGGTTTGCCTGTGCAATATGACAGCAACGCATCTGCTTGGATGACAAAAGAAATCTTCAAACCCTGGCTCATTCGGTTTGCCAGAGACATGGAAAGGCAAAATAGGAAGATCCTACTCGTGATGGACAACTGTTCCAGTCACAAATTGCCTGATCTCCGTGCAGTCGAGGTACTGTTCCTTCCGCCAAATGCGACATCGAAACTAGCCCCTTGATGCGGGCATCATTCACAATTTCAAAGTGAAGTACAGGAGGTCCATGTGTTTGAACCTTCTCGCCTGCACTGAGGGCGGAGGAGGTACCTACCAGCCAACTCTTCTTGATGCCATACACATAACGACGCAGTCATGGGAAAAGGTCACTACAGACACCATTGCCCACTGCTTTCGCAACGCTGGCTTCCGTCATTCCTCAGATGACCAGACAACATCAGATTCAGAACCCTGCCTTGAGAAAGACCTGCAGGAAGTGGAGCCGCTCCTTTCTCGCCTGTTTCAGGAGTGGAACGTCCCCCCATCTGATTACTTCACTGTTGACGAGGAAGTGCTCACCGAGGATCCAACAGCAGCACCGGATGTAGCAGCAGAACCGTGCACTTCCAGAATCCCAGATTCCGATGCATCTTCAGAGGAAGAAGATGAAGAATGCCCCAGGTGTTATCAAGGGAGGCTATAGCGTCCGCAACGGTCATAAGCAACTTTTGTATGCTGACAGGAAAGACGGAACTGATCAAGTGCTTCAATGGGTTCAAAGAGATGCTCTTACGCCACATTGAGGATTCCAAAAAACAGACACGTGTTTCAGACTTTTTTTTAAAGAGACAGTGGCATTGGAAGAGAGGAAGAAGGAAGTTCCGTGGGAGGAGAGGGAGAAGGAAGTGGCATGGGAGGAGGAGGAGGAAGTGGCATGGGAGGAGGAAGTGGCGGGCTGGAAGGGGAGGAGGAAGTGCCCTGGGAGGAGAGGAAGAAGAAAGTGCCCTGGGAGGAGAGGAAGGAGGAAATGCCCTTGGAGGAGAGGAAGAAGGAAGTGCCCTGGGAGGAGAAGAAGGAAGAAGTGGCCTGGGAGGAAAGGAAGGAAGTGGCCTGGGAGAAGAGGAAGGAGGAAGTGGCCTGGGAGGAGAGGGAGGAGGAAGTGGCATGAGTGGAAGGCAAGGTGGAAGGGGCATGGAAAGAGAGGAGACGAGTCAGAGTGGGAAACAGACAGGAGAAAGAGGGACTTGGGATGACTTTGGAAAGCAAACACGGGTGTCAGACTTTTTTGAAAGAGGCAGTGGAATAGGAGGAGAGGGAGAAGGGATTTGTGTGAGAGGAGAGGGGACGAGAGAGAGGGGAAAAGAGAGTGGAGAAAGAGGGACTTGGGATGACACGGGAGACACAGGGGGGAGGAGAAAGGAGAGAAAGGAGTTTGGAAGGACATGGGAAAGCGAAGGAAGAGAGAGAGACTTGGGAAGAGAGGAGAGGGAGGGGGTAAGAGAGGGCGGAGACAGGGGCAGTTGTAGCGGAAAGAAAAGAAAATTGGAAGACGGGGAAGAAAGAGAAGTAAAATTTTGTGGTGCACACGAGGGGCAGCCGCTAGCCTTTCACCCCACTAATGTGGAATGGAGGGTTCGCCAGTGGCCCTTTGTTTTTGCCCGAACGGTGTCCAACCCAAGATCTTGGGGTCCCTTCGGAGTTAAACCACATTGTAGGGGATGGGAACTGCCTGTACCGTGCCATAAGCCTTGACTTATGTGGTAGCCAGGCCGAGCACATGGTTGTCGGAGAAAAAATAATCAACATCATGTGCAGGAATCACCCGGCTTTCTCTGCATACGTGGATGGAGATGTAGGTGATTATCTCGCTCACAACACCCTCCGACCCCGTTCATGGGGGTCGGATGTAGAGATATTCGCGGCTGCCACCCTCCTTCAAACCACCATTGTGGTGTATACACAGCCACTTCCGAATGCTCGCGGAGATGGCTGCCACACCCACCCCTTTTCCCGATAAATGGGGTAGACAGGTCCGAGGAGAACATTTACCTCCGAAATGTCTGTGGCCATTTTGAGCAGGTGGTGTCCACAAAGGTAGTCTAAATGAGGATGCCCTGAAAACTTCCCCACCAACTGATTTTTATCCAGATTCTATAGCTGTAAATGAGTTAGTCTGTTTAATTTTTTTGTCCCATCAGTCATTTTTTAACATGTTATAAATTCGTCACGAAAACCCATAACAGCCCAGAAGGCATTTTTGTTACATTTATAACCAAAAACATTGGTCATGGATGTGAATCAGATGTTATCTTTTTATGTTCTTTTTTATGTTGTTGTATTTTATGTTGTTGTATTATGTTATGTTGTTTTTATGATCTTGTTGTTGTTGTTGATTTAATCCATTAAACTGATTTTATGTTTAACTCCATTAATAATCTGTTTCGTTTGTCTATTCAGTCATTTTAACCTGTTATAAATTTGTCATGACTGAAGAGCCATAATAGCCCAGGAAGGCATTTTTTATACAATACAAATCAGAGGCATTGGTCGTGGGTGTGACTCAGTTGTTGTTTTTTAGGTTGTTGTTGTTTTTATCCATTAAGCTGGTTTTAAGTTTAACTCGCTTTTTTGTATCCAGTGCGCGCGCGCGTGTGTGTGCTATAGATGTGTGCGTTTTGGAGTGAGAGAGAGAGAGAGAGAGAGAGAGAGAGAGAGAGAGAGAACTGAGAGAGAGAGAGAGAGAGAGAGAGAGAGAGAGAGAGAGAGAGAGAGAGAGAGAGAGAGAGAGAAATCAGAAAATTATATTTGCTACGCCAACAGTCCTTACAAAGCTTTCACGACCAAAAACATCGTCAAAAGCGCAAAAGGGTTGTGGAGGGAACACACACAATACAGTTGTGCCACACACAAACACACGGACGCACGTAAGCGCGCACACATATACGCAGAGAGAGAGAGGGGGGCGGAGAGTGCACGGTACATGCAAATCAGAACAGTTCCTCACACAAACAGTTGCTCTTTCTCCCGGTTGTCGTGATTGTATGTATGTAAGTACGTGTACTTTCCACTTGTTGTCCACAAACCTTTTCTTCTAATTAGGATATGTATCAAAACATTTAAACATTAAAAAACACACAAATAAAAACAAAAATGATATGAAAAAAACTACTTTGATCAAGTAAAAGATGCGTGGCCGGATGTATGAAAGTCGATCCTCAATATTTTCATACATCCGGTTAACCGGATTTAGTAAAGACCGGATGTATGAAAGACAAAAAGTGGGTCCCGACGACTTTCTTACATCCGGTCTCGACTGTATCAGGTGTGCGGCGGGTGAATGCCAGGTGTATGCCAGGTGTGTGGCGGGTGTATGTCAGGTGTGCAGCGGGTGAATGCCAGGTGTGTCAGTTGAATGCCAGGTGTATGCCAGGTGTAATATGTCAGGTGTGTGCCAGGTGTGTGGCGGGTGAATGCCAGGTGTGTCAGTTGAATGCCATGTGTATGCCAGGTGTAATATGTCAGGTGTGTGCCAGGTGTGTGGCGGGTGTTTGCCAGGTGTGTGTCGGTTGTGTGCCATGTGTGTGCCAGGTGTGTGGCGGGTGTATATTAGGTGTGCGGCGGGTGAATGCCAGGTGTGTCAGTTGAATGTCATGTGTATGCCAGGTGTAATATGTCAGGTGTATGCCAGGTGTGTGCCAGGTGTGTGGCGGGTGAATGCCAGGTGTGCGTCGGTTGTGTGCCATGTGTGTGCCAGGTGTGTGGCGGGTGTGTATCAGGTGTGTGGCGGGTGAATGCCAGGTGTATGCCAGGTGTGTGGCGGGTGTATATCAGGTGTGCGGCGGGTGAATGCCAGGTGTGTGTCAGTTGAATGTCATGTGTATGCCAGGTGTAATATGCCAGGTGTGTGCCAGGTGTGTGGCGGGTGAATGCCAGTTGTGTGGCGGGTGAATGCAAGTTGTGTGTCAGGTGTAGGTCAGGTGTGTTTCAGGTGTATGTTAGGTGTATGTCAGGTGTGTCAGGTGTGTGCCAGGTGTGTGCCAGGTGTTTGCCAGGTGTGTGCCAGGTGTGTGCCCAACTCGATAAAATGTGCACGTGTTTTACATTCAGCGTGGCTGAGACTATCAATACAGTCTCAGCAACAGGTTGGTCACGTGATAGCCTTAATTCTTCCATAACATGCATACCACCGTTCGGAACACAGTCTCGGCCATGCTGAATGGCATACAACATCGTTGAGTGTATTCCTCCGCTTGTTGTGATACACACGGATACTGGCAGCCATCTTTTCGTCAATTCGTTTTCTAAACATCGATTTCCCATAAATGTAAGACTTGTATGCGGTAAAATTCGAATCACAAGAGTGTAATAGTGTGAACTCTACTTGTTATAAGGACTTTGAATACAACAGCAATATTTATACTTCATCGTGTGAGTAAGGCAACCAATCCCGTCTGCATAATGATAATCGTTTGGACCTATGGCTATACACCCAGAAACCCGCTGAGTGCTTTTACTGATGAGGAATCATTAATTCAATGTATGCTTAGAAGGATTAAACTTAGAAAAACTGCTTCTGAGCTCTCCGATGATATCGAACTTCGGAATCGGACGGATTCCTACAGAAGAAACTTCACTCGATCATCCTTCAACACAGACAACAGTGAGTAAAATCTTAGTTCTAGATGCATGGTGTGTTGTGTTTGGATAATTCAGTCATTTCAGACTGGACTGTGGGGAGGTGGGAGGTGTTCAGACGAGCATCTTGATCTCCCCTTCCCGCACACCCTTCCCTCCTTTTTCCCTATATCCACCGATTTTCAGTTAGCAACGGAATGTAGGTTAAATCACTTACCATCAGTCGATACACGAATGATCGAAGTGTGCACTTCAGCAGCTAGTCAAACAGTGTGAAGGTAGTTAGACCACAGGTTCCGGCCAGAAAGCATTTACTGGCGAGAGTATAACCATAGATTCACGTCACCAGCCCGGAGCGATAGGAATCTTTTTCGCTTGTTTATACTACTATTACATGTACTAGTTCCAAAGATTGTGTATACACGTGTATACACAAAATCGCACGTGCTCAAGGCAGTTTGCAACCTTATAGACGACGTTCGCGCTAAAAGTAGTTCTCAAATGATTTCCTGAAAATCTCATAGATTAGTTTTATTAGAACACCAAATTTGTGTTTATCTATCGGGATAAATAATTGGAGTGAAATAGAATCGTATCTTTTTACTCTCGATGGTCTTTTGATCATGTTGAATTTTGATTGGTAAAACCATTGGAATGTGGAGCCGAAGTCACGTGACCAACCTGTATCAGAGATACTATCTCTGTGTTCAGAATGCGTGTTTTACTGACTTAATAGTATGTGTCAAATGTATGCCAGATGTTTGACTGAAGTGTGCCAGGTGTGTGACCAGTGAGTGACTGGTGTGTGGCAGTATACAGCTGACGTGGAGATGTGTGAGTAGGGCGTTTGACTGGCTCGACCAAGTGAATGCTAGGATGTGCTTGACTTGAGAAGACGTCTGTCAGATGTTTCATTGCCGATCATGTGTGTGTGTCAGGCGTATGACTAACTTGGCGAGGTGGGCGATGGTCTCTGCAGCGAGCGCCTTGATGGTCAGGTCTCTGTCGTCCAGAACCTTGACCAGCGTTTGCAGACCTCCGATGTCGGCTAGGGCACGACGAATGGCCACGCTCTGCGATATCTCCCTCAGGATCTTCAGCGCTCCAATCTTGCAGTAGAGCTCTTGGGCGTCCAGGAGGTTCATGAGTAACTGCACAGCAAGATTACGGTGGTGGTTACAGCAGTGAAATTTTAATAAAACTAGACAGTGGAATAGGTGCTGTGGCTAGATTGGAATGGCCCTAGCAGAAGCTGTAGAAGTAAAACAAATGTTTTGCAGATGGTACAGAAGCTGAGTTCAGCAACAGCTGGGGCAGTGAGAGGTCAACAGATGATGCAACATCAGAAATAAAGCAGCAGCGGCTGAGGAAGCAGCACCTTGGGCTCTCGATGGGCCGTAACTAGAACAGAAGACCTTGAATGGTTTAGAGCAACTAAAGGGCGGCAACAGCCAGAGCAGCAAAACTTCAGCAAACGGCATTTAATAGCCCTCACGTTCCAACACTTCATTTTCAGTCATTTTTATCCTGTCACCCGACCGACCCTACTTTTGTCACGCACACACACACACACGCACACACACGCACACACACACACACACACACACACACACACACACACACACACACACACAAATAGCGCACACCTAAAATGTGAAAGACTTTCATTAGAATCGATCATAACTTCATTTAACGAAACATTGTTTTCATAGTGTACGAAACATTGTTTTCCTAGTGTACGAGACATAGTTTTCCTAGTGTACGAAACATTGGCTTTTGGCGTACCAAACGTCATTTTGACATGTCTTCAAAGCGACAATTTTCTTTCAGATAGAATTAATAAAGGGGGACTAGGGGGGAGGGGGCGAGGGGGGGGGAAGGGGGAGGGGGGAGGGGGGAAGGGGGAGAGGGGGGAAGGGGGAGGGGGGAGGGGGGAAGGGGGAAGGGGGCTAACGAGGAAAGCCCGAGGGTGGAAGGGAAGTTGGGAAGGGAGGAGGAAAAGCTGGAGCGCGTTGCGCACGCTAGGAACCGTGCAAGATCTTGCGAGGAATATGTCGGTCGCAATATGAGTCAGCATGATGAAAACAGATATAAAGGCAGTCAAATGTTTGACACCGGCCTATTCCTCGCAAGCCCTCGCGTCTATGCAACGCAGGGACAGGGGCATGGGGTGACGGAAGCAGAGGAAGCAGAAAAATGAAAGGTTCCGGAGGAGCGCCCCCTGCCGGCACGTGACGTGGGGAGATGGCAGGTGGGCAAAAAGTGAACATGAGCAAACAGAGAGCAAGAGGTAATGAATAACAATCCTCCAGTGTGCGAAAAGGAACAAAATTGATGAACTGGTAAATGAATAGCCAGCGAACAAACTGTGAGCAAACAGTCAGCGAAAACTAATCAAAAGGCTGGTTAAAAATAAGCGAGAATGAATGAAAAGAGGGCAAATTGAGACTGAAGAACGATCGAGTAAGAAGTGTACGAATAAAAGAGCAAATAGGAAGCGATCAATGAGCGAAGGGAGAGCCAAAAGTGAGTCAAAATTGAGCAAACTATGTGCGAATAGAGTATAAATAGTATAGTGAAAGGCCAAAAAAATCAAAGCGAATGGTAAGTGAGCGAATCGTGCGCCACAAATGAATGAAGATTGAGCAAAAATAAACACAAGAAGGACAAAGCCCATTCGACTCACATGCATGACCTTGACCTTTGCATGACCTTGACCTTCAGGTGACCTTCAAGGTCAAGGTCAAACAACTAAACCTAGCAATGACATCATGCGCTAAGAACTGCTTCACACATTTTTCCTACCAAAATACATGTGACCTTGACCCAAGGTCAAGGTAATCCAAGGTCATGCAACACAAAGCTGTTAATTCAAGACATAAGAAGCACAATGGTGCTTATTGGCACTTTCTACCATGAGATATAGTCACTTTTAGTGGTTCATTAACCCATTTTGGTCACATTTCATAAGGGTCAAAGTGACCTTGACCTTCATGATATGTGATCAAATGTGTCTCATGATGAAAGTATAACATGTGTACTACAATCTTATGAAGTTTGAAACAGTTATCTCCCATAGTTCATGGTCAAGGTCACTTCAAAATATGTATACAATCCAACTTTGAAGAGCTCCTGTGATAGGGCTAACTTTGCCCTATATACCATGTATAGGTGAGGTATCAAATCTCAAAAACGTCAGAGAAAATTGAGAAAATGTGAACAATGGCTGTTTTTATACATTTACGGCCCTTGCGACCTTGACCTTAAGTCACTATGTATGTTTTTTGAGGCCTTGTCATCATATACCATCATGCCACATTTGGTATTGATAGACTTAATAGTCTCCGAGAAAAATCCAACGTTAAAGTTTTCAGACGCGCGGACGCCCGGACGCCCGAACGCACGAAACGGGTGAGTACATAGACTCACTTTTGCTTCGCATGTGAGTAAAAAAAGTGAGCGAGAAATGAACAAAAGGAAGAATGAGTAATGGACAAATGGTGAAAAGTGAGGAAAAGTGAAAGAATACATGGGCACAACGTGAACTAAACAGTTGTTCTTTGCATACTTTTCGTTCACTTGACGTTGAATTTTTGTTCACTTTTCGG
The DNA here is from genome assembly GCA_034096865.1 of Theodoxus fluviatilis. Lineage (NCBI taxonomy): Eukaryota > Metazoa > Mollusca > Gastropoda > Cycloneritida > Neritidae > Theodoxus > Theodoxus fluviatilis. The sequence continues at coordinate 340,581 of JAWQFJ010003121.1, read as the reverse complement.
CAACTGTTCACTGACTTCTCGGCCACTTGTTACTATTCGCTTATTTGCACGCACAATACGCTTCCTATCTGCTCGCTTTTCGCTTGTTTTGCCCTCATCATTTGTGACCCTCCACCACGGAATGAGACGCTTTGTCCCTGGAACCATTCGGCGCTAGCACTGGAAATAGGTACAAGGGGTGTGGGTTGTCGATTTTGAGTTTTTGGTTGTTTCTGGTTCAGTAATCCTTTATCTACAAGTTTCTGTAAATATTTTAGTAAAATTCACTTCCAAAGTTAGTAAAAACTGTGTTTAATAAGCACTACCCGTCCGATTTTGGCAAAGCAATCGTGCAAAAATCAACACTTTTTACTACCTGTCACCCCTCTATTTTTTGAGTGGACCCATTGATTTACACATGATTGTGTGGAGAGGTCTTTGTTACCAAGAATACGATTGGTTGGTTTCAAATATAAAGCCAATTAGAAGGCTGAAAACAATAATCCTGAGGGGACACCTTTGTAAACAACACGTCACCAAGGCTGGGGTTCCGCGCCGTGATTGGCCAAATGCGTGCACGTGACGTCAATCGGCCAACCAGCGCGAGGCTTTTATTCAAGATGGCGTCCCATAACGTGTCTGAAGAAAATTTAATTGTTGTCAAAGCTTTGAATTCCGCTCGAGATTCTAACATTACGGACCACGGAGTTAGTGAACAGATAGAAAGTTTAATCCGAGACTACTTTACAACACCTGCATCAGAGGAAGATGGCTTCAGCGACGATGACGAGGAAAGTGGTGATGAAGTGAGTGTTGGTTTGGGTGAGGAAGGATTCGAAGGTGAAGATAGTGCACAGAGTGACAGTGACAACGACGATCAACCACTGGTTGCTGAATGTGATGTGAACAATAAACAGTATCATGCAACTCAACATCCTGATGAGGAAAGGCGAAAGGTGGAGGGATTTGACTGCAGATGCAAAGTCAAGAAGGCTGAGGGTTCTACGGAGTCAACAAAGCAGGGTTGCATTGCACAGTTTTCTGATGATGAGGTGATGGCAAGAAGACTGGACATGAAGGAGTTCTCAGAAGGTAACTATTCATACTTACTCTATGCTGAAATATTGTTCATTAGTGTTTAATTTGAATTTCATCGTGCAAGTTCGTAAAATTCGTTAGTGATAGCTGTTACCAAGAGAGGTGAAAGATAGCAGAAGCAATATTATTCTTGATAAACAGTGTTTTACTGTTGTTGTCTATTCTGTAGTGATCGCTTGCCTACAGCTTAGGCCTACAGTTCAGACTAACATTTATTTAATTTTGAATGGCATAATGAATTGTGTCCACATTCAGGGATCTCGCTCAGATTTTTGCTTACTGGTAATCCCCCTCAACCTAACTCCAGCCTCCCAGCAAGAATCGGTCCCAGTCACGTTACTACCGGTAATGAGTACGTGTTCAAAATACATGCTTACTATTATTGTCATTCAAAGTGTAAGGGTATTCATGTACACTACAGGCTCTGAACATCCACGAAGAATTCTTGCTGAGTTGTTGTTTTTCCCCCCCATTACAATCGGTGCTTGCTGCTTTCTCCCGGTCGTCGGGATCGACAGCTAAACGAAAATCATCAGTTCCCATTGTGGCGTATAAATAGTATAACAATCACTGTGCACCCCTCCCACCCACCCCACCCCACCCCCATACTTTACTACACAAACAGTTTAGTGTAATCTCATATCACATAGCATTTTGTTTTGTGTTTCTTGGACCTGTGCACATTAGCACTGCTTTTAACATTATTACGAATAGGTTTTTGATCAGTAAGCCATTGGGACAATTTAGCCGTGAACGTACATTTTCGTGTATTTTCTGAAACAATGTTGACAATAAATTACTTTATGTTTCAAACTGAAAATGTGTGTGTTAGTTGTTTATGTTATGTCGTATGACTGTGCCAAATTTCAAAGAAATGCATGCATGGTTGCTAAGGAAACTGTTGTGCTGAAGTTTCAAAACTTTTATTTCAAATTTTCTCAGAAACACATTTCCGAGGGTGGGTATATACAAATACCTGTAACTCAGAGACTAATTGTCCGATTTTCAAACGGTTTTCACCATTGTGATTGCCATTTAAAATACTTTCCAATAGAGTAAAAAACTGAAAATGGCCCAGGGGGACAAAGCGACTCATTCCGTGGTGGAGGGTCACATTTCAACATCATCCGCTCAGTTTTCGCTCGCCGCTCGCATACTATTCGCAACAGGAGCAACAGTCGAATGAAAAGTATACGATGAGTGAGCGAAAATGAGTGAACGGTAAGCAAGCAAGAAGCGAGCGACGAGCGATCAAAATGCAAGCAACAATTATGCGGAGAGTCATCAAGAAAAGTCAATAAAACTTTAACCAAAAATGAAAGATAATGAACAGAAAAGTGAGTGAGTAATGAGCAAAAAGTGGGTGAAAGCGATCAAAAAGTAAACGAATAGTAAAATGTGGCCCCAAAAACGAGAGAAAAGCGAGCGAATATTAAACAAAAAGTTGAACGAACAGCGACCGAAAAGTAAGCGAAAACTGATTTTAACAAGAAGGGCAAAGCCCATACGACTCACATGTTTGACCTTGACCTTTGCATGACCTTGACCTTTACATGACTTTGACCTTCAGGTGACCTTCAAGGTCAAGGTCAAACAACTAAACCTAGCAATGACATCATACACTAAGAACTGCTTTACACATTTTTCCTTAACCCAAGGTCAAGGTCATCCAAGGTCATGCAGCACAAACTGTTAATTCAAAACATAGGAAGCACAATGGTGCTTATTGGCACTTTCTACCATGAGATATGGTCCCTTTTAGTGGTTCACTACTCCATTTTGGTCACATTTCATAAGGGTCAAAGTGACCTTGACCTTGATGATATGTGACCATATGTGTCTCATGATGAAAGTATAACATGTGTACTACAATGTTATGAAGTTTGGAAGAGTTATCTTCCATAGTTCAGGGTCAAGGTCACTTCAAAATATGTATACAATCCAACTTTAAAGAGTTCATGTGACCTTGACCTTGAAGCAAGGTCAAGTCACTATGTATGTTTTTTGACGCCTTATCATCCTACACCATCATGTCAAATTTGGTGTTGATAGACTTAATAGTCTCCGAGAAAAATCCAACGTTAAAGTTTTTTACGAATTACAGGACGCCCAGACGCCCGGACGCCCGGACGGACAACACGGGTGACCTAGTATGAAAGTATAACATGTGTACTACAATGTTATGAAGTTTGGAAGAGTTATCTTCTATAGTTCAGGGTCAAGGTCACTTCAAAATATGTATACAATCCAACTTTAAAGAGCTCCTGTGACCTTGACCTTGAAGCAAGATCAATCAAACTGATATCAAAAGATAGGGATCACCATAGGCTATATAGGTCAGGTATCCAATCTCAAAAACTTCAGTCAAAAATTGGAAAAATGTTTTTTAGACAACATTTACGGCCCCTGCGACCTTGACCTTGAAGCAAGGTCAAGTCACTATGTACGTTTTTTGAGGCCTAGTCATCATACACCATCATGCCAAATTGGGTGTTGATAGACTAAATAGTCTCTGAGAAAAATCCAACGTTAAAGTTTTTCACGGACGCTCGGACGCCCGGACACCCGGACGCCCGGACGCCCGGACGCCCGGACGGACGACACGGGTGAGTACATAGACTCACATTTGCTTCGCATGTGAGTCAAAAAGTCAGCAAATGGTTGGTAAAAAGTGAGTGAAGAGTGGGGAAACAATGAGCAAAAATATTTTTTAATTCGCGAAAAGTTAGCGAAAACGGAAAGAAAAAAGAGCAAAGAGTAAGCAATAATGAGCAAAAGTGTTTATAGACAGGCTCTTTTGTTGCCTGGCTTGCAGCCGTAAAGACGTGTCGGTCCATGACAAAGCGCAGTTCCCGTGATTAGAACGCGCGCCATGAGTGGGTCACTAATGAGCAAATGCGCAGCAAATGGTATGCCAGTAACTAGCGAAAAATGAGCGGACATGGGAATAATGAGGGGGACACTAGCAAAAAGAGAACGAAAAGCGAGTGGGATAATTAAAAAATATTAAGAAGTGAATGAAAAGTGAGCGAATAGTGAACATAAAGTCAATGACAAGTGAACGAAAACTATGCACTGAATTAGAGTTCAAATAGCAAAAATACAAGTATTAGCAAAGAGTGTGCAAACGTTGATCGAAAAGTTAGCAAAAAGTGAGTAAATTGTGAGGGGAAAATGAAAAAATTGTAAACGAAAACAGTAAAACTCGTCAACATTGGAGTGAATAGTTAATGAATGGTGAGCAAATAGTGAGAAATTAGTAAAAAGTCAGCCAGATAATTGCAATTGTCAGCAAAAAAGGAGTGGGAAGTGGAAAAAATGAAAAATGAAGGGAAAATGAGCGTAAGTAAAGCTAAACATGAGCGAAATATGAGCAAATGGTGAACAAGTCTTGAGCGAGAAGCGAGTAGAGAGCGAGCACCTCCAGACCCCCCATGTCACGGATAGCCAGCTGGTTGGCCTCGTGGAAGAGGTTGTTGTCACGTAGGGCGCACAGGGCGATGAGAGTGGCCGTCATGTCGCCACACTTGAGGTACCTGCAGACAGACAGACACCGGCACACAACGCACTTGAGGTACCTGCAGACAGACAGACACCGGCACACAACGCACTTGAGGTACCTGCAGACAGACAGACACCGGCACACAACGCACTTGAGGTACCTGCAGACAGACAGACACCGGCACACAACGCACTTGAGGTACCTGCAGACAGACAGACACCGGCACACAACGCACTTGAGGTACCTGCAGACAGACAGACACCGGCACACAACGCACTTGAGGTACCTGCAGACAGACAAACACCGGCACACAACGCACTTGAGGTACCTGCAGACAGACAAACACCGGCAAACAACGCACTTGAGGTACCTGCAGACAGACAGACACTAACACACAACACACTTGAGGTACCTGCAGACGGACAGACACTAACACACAACACACTTGAGGTACCTGCAGACAGACGCTGGCACACAACGCACTTGCGGTACCTGCAGACAGACAGACACCGGCACACAACGCACTTGAGGTACCTGCAGACAGACAATGGCACACAACGCACTTGAGGTACCTGCAGACAGACAAACACCGGCAAACAACGCACTTGAGGTACCTGCAGACAGACAAACACCGGCAAACAACGCACTTGAGGTACCTGCAGACAGACAGACACTAACACACAACACACTTGAGGTACCTGCAGACGGACAGACAATGGCACACAACGCACTTGAGGTACCTGCAGACAGACGCTGGCACACAACGCACTTGAGGTACCTGCAGAGACAGACACTAACACACAACGCACTTGAGGTATCTGAAGACAGACAGACTCTGGCACACAACACACTTGAGGTGCCTGCAGACAGACAGACGCTGGCACACAACGCACTTGAGGTACCTGCAGAGACAGACACTAACACACAACGCACTTGAGGTATCTGAAGACAGACAGACTCTGGCACACAACACACTTAAGGTGCCTGCAGACAGACAGACACCGGCACACAACGCACTTGAGGTACCTGCAGACAGACGCTGGCACACAACGCACTTGAGGTACCTGCAGACAGACAGACACTAACACACAACGCACTTGAGGTACCTGCAGACAGACGCTGGCACACAACGCACTTGAGGTACCTGCAGACAGACAGACACCGGCACACAACGCACTTGAGGTACCTGCAGACAGACAGACACCGGCACACAACGCACTTGAGGTACCTGCAGACAGACAGACACTGGCACACAACGCACTTGAGGTACCTGCAGACAGACAGACACTGGCACACAACGCACTTGAGGTACCTGCAGACAGACAGACACTGGCACACAACGCACTTGAGGTACCTGCAGACAGACAGACACTGGCACACAACGCACTTGAGGTACCTGCAGACAGACAGACACTGGCACACAACGCACTTGAGGTACCTGCAGACAGACAGACACTGGCACACAACGCACTTGAGGTACCTGCAGACAGACAGACACTGGCACACAACGCACTTGAGGTACCTGCAGACAGACAGACACGCACACAACGCACTTGAGGTACCTGCAGACAGACAGACACTGGCACACAACGCACTTGAGGTACCTGCAGACAGACAGACACTGGCACACAACGCACTTGAGGTACCTGCAGACAGACAGACACTGGCACACAACGCACTTGAGGTACCTGCAGACAGACAGACACTGGCACACAACGCACTTGAGGTACCTGCAGACAGACAGACACTGGCACACAACGCACTTGAGGTACCTGCAGACAGACAGACACTGGCACACAACGCACTTGAGGTACCTGCAGACAGACAGACACCGGCACACAACGCACTTGAGGTACCTGCAGACAGACAGACACTGGCACACAACGCACTTGAGGTACCTGCAGACAGACAGACACCGGCACACAACGCACTTGAGGTACCTGCAGACAGACAGACACTGGCACACAACGCACTTGAGGTACCTGCAGACAGACAGACACTGGCACACAACGCACTTGAGGTACCTGCAGACAGACAGACACTGGCACACAACGCACTTGAGGTACCTGCAGACAGACAGACACCGGCACACAACGCACTTGAGGTACCTGCAGACAGACAGACACTGGCACACAACGCACTTGAGGTACCTGCAGACAGACAGACACTGGCACACAACGCACTTGAGGTACCTGCAGACAGACAGACACGGCACACAACGCACTTGAGGTACCTGCAGACAGACAGACAGCGGCACACAACGCACTTGAGGTACCTGCAGACAGACAGACACTGGCACACAACGCACTTGAGGTACCTGCAGACAGACAGACACTGGCACACAACGCACTTGAGGTACCTGCAGACAGACAGACACTGGCACACAACGCACTTGAGGTACCTGCAGACAGACAGACACGGCACACAACGCACTTGAGGTACCTGCAGACAGACAGACACTGGCACACAACGCACTTGAGGTACCTGCAGACAGACAGACAATGGCACACAACGCACTTGAGGTACCTGCAGACAGACAGACACTGGCACACAACGCACTTGAGGTACCTGCAGACAGACAGACACTGGCACACAACGCACTTGAGGTACCTGCAGACAGACAGACACTGGCACACAACGCACTTGAGGTACCTGCAGACAGACAGACACTGGCACACAACGCACTTGAGGTACCTGCAGACAGACAGACACTGGCACACAACGCACTTGAGGTACCTGCAGACAGACAGACACTGGCACACAACGCACTTGAGGTACCTGCAGACAGACAGACACTGGCACACAACGCACTTGAGGTACCTGCAGACAGACAGACACCGGCACACAACGCACTTGAGGTACCTGCAGACAGACAGACACTGGCACACAACGCACTTGAGGTACCTGCAGACAGACAGACACTGGCACACAACGCACTTGAGGTACCTGCAGACAGACAGACACTGGCACACAACGCACTTGAGGTACCTGCAGACAGACAGACACGGCACACAACGCACTTGAGGTACCTGCAGACAGACAGACACTGGCACACAACGCACTTGAGGTACCTGCAGACAGACAGACACTGGCACACAACGCACTTGAGGTACCTGCAGACAGACAGACACTGGCACACAACGCACTTGAGGTACCTGCAGACAGACAGACACTGGCACACAACGCACTTGAGGTACCTGCAGACAGACAGACACTGGCACACAACGCACTTGAGGTACCTGCAGACAGACAGACACTGGCACACAACGCACTTGAGGTACCTGCAGACAGACAGACACTGGCACACAACGCACTTGAGGTACCTGCAGACAGACAGACACTGGCACACAACGCACTTGAGGTACCTGCAGACAGACAGACACTGGCACACAACGCACTTGAGGTACCTGCAGACAGACAGACACTGGCACACAACGCACTTGAGGTACCTGCAGACAGACAGACACTGGCACACAACGCACTTGATGGTACCTGCAGACAGACAGACACTGGCACACAACGCACTTGAGGTACCTGCAGACAGACAGACACTGGCACACAACGCACTTGAGGTACCTGCAGACAGACAGACACTGGCACACAACGCACTTGAGGTACCTGCAGACAGACAGACACTGGCACACAACGCACTTGAGGTACCTGCAGACAGACAGACACTGGCACACAACGCACTTGAGGTACCTGCAGACAGACAGACACTGGCACACAACGCACTTGAGGTACCTGCAGACAGACAGACACTGGCACACAACGCACTTGAGGTACCTGCAGACAGACAGACACTGGCACACAACGCACTTGAGGTACCTGCAGACAGACAGACACTGGCACACAACGCACTTGAGGTACCTGCAGACAGACAGACACTGGCACACAACGCACTTGAGGTACCTGCAGACAGACAGACACTGGCACACAACGCACTTGAGGTACCTGCAGACAGACAGACACTGGCACACAACGCACTTGAGGTACCTGCAGACAGACAGACACTGGCACACAACGCACTTGAGGTACCTGCAGACAGACAGACACTGGCACACAACGCACTTGAGGTACCTGCAGACAGACAGACACTGGCACACAACGCACTTGAGGTACCTGCAGACAGACAGACACTGGCACACAACGCACTTGAGGTACCTGCAGACAGACAGACACTGGCACACAACGCACTTGAGGTACCTGCAGACAGACAGACACTGGCACACAACGCACTTGAGGTACCTGCAGACAGACAGACACTGGCACACAACGCACTTGAGGTACCTGCAGACAGACAGACACTGGCACACAACGCACTTGAGGTACCTGCAGACAGACAGACACTGGCACACAACGCACTTGAGGTACCTGCAGACAGACAGACACTGGCACACAACGCACTTGAGGTACCTGCAGACAGACAGACACTGGCACACAACGCACTTGAGGTACCTGCAGACAGACAGACACTGGCACACAACGCACTTGAGGTACCTGCAGACAGACAGACACTGGCACACAACGCACTTGAGGTACCTGCAGACAGACAGACACTGGCACACAACGCACTTGAGGTACCTGCAGACAGACAGACACTGGCACACAACGCACTTGAGGTACCTGCAGACAGACAGACACTGGCACACAACGCACTTGAGGTACCTGCAGACAGACAGACACTGGCACACAACGCACTTGAGGTACCTGCAGACAGACAGACACTGGCACACAACGCACTTGAGGTACCTGCAGACAGACAGACACTGGCACACAACGCACTTGAGGTACCTGCAGACAGACAGACACTGGCACACAACGCACTTGAGGTACCTGCAGACAGACAGACACTGGCACACAACGCACTTGAGGTACCTGCAGACAGACAGACACTGGCACACAACGCACTTGAGGTACCTGCAGACAGACAGACACTGGCACACAACGCACTTGAGGTACCTGCAGACAGACAGACACTGGCACACAACGCACTTGAGGTACCTGCAGACAGACAGACACTGGCACACAACGCACTTGAGGTACCTGCAGACAGACAGACACTGGCACACAACGCACTTGAGGTACCTGCAGACAGACAGACACTGGCACACAACGCACTTGAGGTACCTGCAGACAGACAGACACTGGCACACAACGCACTTGAGGTACCTGCAGACAGACAGACACTGGCACACAACGCACTTGAGGTACCTGCAGACAGACAGACACTGGCACACAACGCACTTGAGGTACCTGCAGACAGACAGACACTGGCACACAACGCACTTGAGGTACCTGCAGACAGACAGACACTGGCACACAACGCACTTGAGGTACCTGCAGACAGACAGACACTGGCACACAACGCACTTGAGGTACCTGCAGACAGACGCTGGCACACAACGCACTTGAGGTACCTGCAGACAGACAGACACTGGCACACAACGCACTTGAGGTACCTGCAGACAGACAGACACTGGCACACAACGCACTTGAGGTACCTGCAGACAGACAGACACTGGCACACAACGCACTTGAGGTACCTGCAGACAGACAGACACTGGCACACAACGCACTTGAGGTACCTGCAGACAGACAGACACTGGCACACAACGCACTTGAGGTACCTGCAGACAGACAGACACTGGCACACAACGCACTTGAGGTACCTGCAGACAGACAGACACTGGCACACAACGCACTTGAGGTACCTGCAGACAGACAGACACTGGCACACAACGCACTTGAGGTACCTGCAGACAGACAGACACTGGCACACAACGCACTTGAGGTACCTGCAGACAGACAGACACTGGCACACAACGCACTTGAGGTACCTGCAGACAGACAGACACTGGCACACAACGCACTTGAGGTACCTGCAGACAGACAGACACTGGCACACAACGCACTTGAGGTACCTGCAGACAGACAGACACTGGCACACAACGCACTTGAGGTACCTGCAGACAGACAGACACTGGCACACAACGCACTTGAGGTACCTGCAGACAGACAGACACCGGCACACAACGCACTTGAGGTACCTGCAGACAGACAGACACTGGCACACAACGCACTTGAGGTACCTGCAGACAGACAGACACTGGCACACAACGCACTTGAGGTACCTGCAGACAGACAGACACTGGCACACAACGCACTTGAGGTACCTGCAGACAGACAGACACTGGCACACAACGCACTTGAGGTACCTGCAGACAGACAGACACTGGCACACAACGCACTTGAGGTACCTGCAGACAGACAGACACCGGCACACAACGCACTTGAGGTACCTGCAGACAGACAGACACTGGCACACAACGCACTTGAGGTACCTGCAGACAGACAGACACTGGCACACAACGCACTTGAGGTACCTGCAGACAGACAGACACTGGCACACAACGCACTTGAGGTACCTGCAGACAGACAGACGCTGGCACACAATGCACTTGAGGTACCTGCGGACAGACAGACACCGGCACACAACGCACTTGAGGTACCTGCAGACAGACAGACACTGGCACACAACGCACTTGAGGTACCTGCAGACAGACAGACACTGGCACACAACGCACTTGAGGTACCTGCAGACAGACAGACACCGGCACACAACGCACTTGAGGTACCTGCAGACAGACAGACACTGGCATACAACGCACTTGAGGTACCTGCAGACAGACAGACACTGGCACACAACGCACTTGAGGTACCTGCAGTCAGAGAGACACCGGCACACAACGCACTTGAGGTACCTGCAGACAGACAGACACTGGCATCCAACGCACTTGAGATACCTGCAGACAGACAGACAATGGCACACAACGCACTAGAGGTACCTGCAGACAGAGAGACACTGGCACAATCCGCACTTGAGGTACCTACAGACAGACAGACAGACACCGGCACTAAATGCACTTGAGGTACCTGCAGACAGATAGACACTGGCACACAACGCACTTGAGGTACCTGCACACAGACAGACACCGGCACACAACGCACTTGAGGTACCTGCAGACAGACAGACACTGGCACACAATGCACTTGAGGTACCTGCAGACAGACAGACACCGGCACACAAGGCACTTGAGTTACCTGCAGACAGACAGACACTGGCACACAACGCACTTGAGGTACCTGCAGACAGACGCTGGCACACAACGCACTTGAGGTACCTGCAGACAGACAGACACTGGCACACAACGCACTTGACGTACCTGCAGACAGACACTTACACACAACGCACTTGAGGTACCTGCAGACTGACGCTGGCACACAACGCACTTGAGGTACCTGCAGACTGACGCTGGCACACAACGCACTTGAGGTTCCTGCAGACAGACAGACACCGGCACACAACGCACTTGAGGTACCAGCAGACAGACAGACACCGGACACAACGCACTTGAGGTACCTGCAGACAGACAGACACTAACACACAACGCACTTGAGGTACCTGCAGACAGACACTAACACACAACGCACTTGAGGTACCTGCAGACAGACAGACACTAACACACAACGCACTTGAGGTACCTGAAGACAGATAGACACTGGCACACAACGCACCTGAGGTACCTCCAGACAGACAGACACTGGCACACAACGCACTTGAGGTACCTGCAGACAGACAGACACCGGCACACAACGCACTTGAGGTACCTGCAGACAGACAACCTTCATACAACGCACTTGAAGTACCTGCAGACAGACGCTGACACACAACGCACTTGAGGTACCTGCAGACAGACAGACACCGGCACACAACGCTCTTGAGGTACCTGCAGACAGACAGACACTGGCACACAACGCACTTGAGGTACCTGCAGACAGACAGACAATGGCACACAACGCACTTGAGGTACCTGCAGACAGACGCTGGCACACAACGCACTTGAGGTACCTGCAGACAGACAGACAATGGCACACAACGCACTTGAGGTACCTGCAGACGGACAGACAATGGCACACAACGCACTTCAGGTACCTGCAGACGGACGCTGGCACACAACGCACTTGAGGTACCTGCAGACAGACAGACACCAGCACACAACGCACTTGCGGTACCTGCAGACAGACAGAGACTGGCACACAACGCACTTGAGGTACCTGCAGACAGACAGACACTGGCACACAACGCACTTGAGGTACCTGCAGACAGACAGACAGACACCGGCACTAAATGCACTTGAGGTACCTGCAGACAGACACCGGCACACAACGCACTTGAGGTACCTGCAGACAGACAGACACTGGCACACAACGGTCTTGAGGTACCTGCAGACAGACAGAAAATGGCACACAACGCACGTGAGGTACCATCAGGCAGACAGACACCGGCACACAACGCACTTGAGGTACCTGCAGACAGACAGACACTGGCACACAACGCACTTGAGGTACCTGCAGACAGACAGACAATGGCACACAACGCACTTGAGGTACCTGCAGACAGACAGACACCGGCACACAACGCACTTGAGGTACCTGCGGACAGACAGACACCGGCACACAACGCACTTGAGGTACCTGCAGACAGACAGACACTGGCACACAACGCACTTTAGGTACCTGCAGACAGACAGACACTGGCATTCAACTCACTTGAGATACCTGCAGACAGACAGACAATGGCACACAACGCACTAGAGGTACCTGCAGACAGAGAGACACTGGCACAATCCGCACTTGAGGTACCTACAGACAGACAGACAGACACCGGTACTAAATGCACTTGAGGTACCTGCAGACAGACAGACACTGGCACACAACGCACTTGAGGTACCTGCACACAGACAGACACCGGCACACAACGCACTTGAGGTACCTGCAGACAGACAGACACTGGCACACAATTCACTTGAGGTACCTGCAGACAGACAGACACCGGCACACAAGGCACTTGAGTTACCTGCAGACAGACAGACACTGGCACACAACGCACTTGAGGTACCTGCAGACAGACAGACACTGGCACACAACGCACTTGTGAAACCTGCAGACAGACGCTGGCACACAACGCACTAGAGGTACCTTCAGACAGACAGACACTGGCACACAACGCACTTGAGGTACCTGCAGACAGACAGACACCGGCACCCAACGCACTTGAGGTACCTGCAGATCGACAGACAATGGCACACAATGCACTTGAGGTATCTGCAGACAGACAGACACTAACACACAACGCACTTGAGGTACCTGCAGACATACAGACACCGGCACACAACGCGCTTTAAGTACCTGAAGACAGACAGACACCGGCACACAACGCACTTGAGGTACCTGCAGACAGACAGACACTGGCACACAACGCACTTGAGGTACCTGCAGACGGACAGACACTGGCACACAACGCACTTGAGGTACCTGCAGACAGACAGACACTGGCACATAACGCACTTGAGGTACCTGCAGACAGATAGACACTAACACATAACGCACTTGAGGTACCTGCAGACAGACAGACTCTGCCACACAACGCACTTGAGGTACCTTCAGGCAGACAGACACCGGCACACAATGCACTTGAGGTATCTGCAGACAGACAGACACTAACACACAACGCACTTGAGGTACCTGCAGACATACAGACACCGGCACACAACGCGCTTTAAGTACCTGCAGACAGACAGACACCGGCACACAACGCACTTGAGGTACCTGCAGACAGACAGACACTGGCACACAACGCACTTCAGGTACCTGCAGACAGACACTGGCACACAACGCACTTGAGGTACCTGCAGACAGACAGACACTGGCACACAACGCACTTGAGGTACCTGCAGACAGACAGACACTGGCACACAACGCACTTCAGGTACCTGCAGACAGACACCGGCACACAACGCACTTGAGGTACCTGCAGACAGACAGACACTGGCACACAACGCACTTGAGGTACCTGCAGACAGACAGACAATGGCACACAACGCACTAGAGGTACATGCAGACAGACAGACACTAACACAACGCACTTGAGGTACCTGCAGTCAGAGAGACACTGGCACACAACGCACTTGAGGTACCTACATACAGACAGACAGACGCTGGCACACAACGCACTTGGGGTACCTGCAGGCAGACAGACACTGGCACACAACGCACTTCAGGTACCTGCAGACAGACAGACACTGGCACACAACGCACTTGAGGTACCTGCAGACAGACAGACACTAACACACAACGCACTTGAGGTACCTGCAGACAGACAGACACTAACACACAACGCACTTGAGGTACCTGCAGACAGACAGACACTGGCACACAACGCACTTGAGGTACCTGCAGACAGACAGACACTAACACACAGCGCACTTGAGGTACCTGCAGACAGACAGACACTGGCACACAACGCACTTCAGGTACCTGCAGACAGACACCGGCACACAACGCACTTGAGGTACCTGCAGACAGACAGACACTGGCACACAACGCACTTGAGGTACCTGCAGACAGACAGACACTAACACAACGCACTTGAGGTACCTGCAGTCAGAGAGACACTGGCACACAACGCACTTGAGGTACCTACATACAGACAGACAGACGCTGGCACACAACGCACTTGGGGTACCTGCAGGCAGACAGACACTTGCACACAACGCACTTGAGGTACCTGCAGACAGACAGACACCGGCACACAACGCACTTGAGGTACCTGCAGACAGACAGACACTGACACACAACGCACTTGAGGTACCTGCAGACAGACAGACACTGACACACAACGCACTTGAGGTACCTGCAGACAGACAGACACTGACACACAACGCACTTGAGGTACCTGCAGACAGACGCTGGCACACAACGCACTTGGGATACCTGCAGGCAGACAGACACTGACACACAACGCACTTCAGGTACCTGCAGACAGACACCGGCACACAACGCACTTGAGGTACCTGCAGACAGACAGACAATGGCACACAACGCACTTCAGGTACCTACATACAGACAGACAGACAATGGCACACAACGCACTTGGGGTACCTGCAGGCAGACAGACACTGACACACAACGCACTTCAGGTACCTGCAGACAGACAGACACCGGCACACAACGCACTTGAGGTACCTACATACAGACAGACAGACACCGGCACTAAAGGTTTTTGCACGGAGGGCAAGGCCATTTATGGGGGACGCCAGAAAAAAGGTCGCCGCGTGACCACGGCGGACTGGAGAATTTCCATAGGCAAAACAGTCACTGCGCATGCCCGGCTCTCTGCCGCACTAGCAGGCCAGCCCAAGCGATCATTCCAGCTTCAGAACGAGGGACGGAACGCACGCCTTTACAGTCTTGCGAGTATATCATTTTCTCATTTCTACATCCGTCCTCATGCCCCTCCAACCACCCATCTCTTCACAGCTCTTTGTCTTGCGGGAATAATTATTGATTGGCGTTTTGCTACGCGCACGCACACATTCACACGCACATAGGGCCTCTCACTTTCCGTGCTGTTGTACTGGTGGGTTTGCATGACAGGCGTTTGCGGATTCGTTTCCGAATTGTAACGTTTCAAGTTGAAGGGACGTCCATCAGGCCTCCCCAATATGCTGTCTTTGTACATTTCGGATTTTTCATTGACAGGTGTTTTCCGAATTGTAACTTCGGAACTTGTCTTCCGTTCGCGTTTTAAGTAATTGCGGTACAGCCCCACTTCTTCACGTTTGATTGACGCACATTTTCTGTCCTTGTACATTGGGTATTTCTCATTGACTTGCGTTTACGGCGTTTTTTCCGAATTGTAATCTCGGAACTGCCCGTCTTTTCACGTTTCATTGTCTTTTGGGAACAGCCCAAAAAATGTTCCCGTTTGATTGGCGTACACCGTACTTCCCCGATTTTCTTCCTTGTACATTTGGGATTTTTCATTGACAGGCGTTTTCCGAATTGTAACTTCGGAACTACTCCAACTTTCGCGTTAATTGTAATTGCGGAACATCCCCACTTCTTCACGTTTGATTGACGTACATAGTCCTCCCCGGGCCCAAATTTTTCTGTCCTTGTACATTCGGTATTTCTCCTTGACTTGCGTTTACGGCGTTTTTTCCCAATTGTAATCTCGGAACTGCCCGGTTTTCACGTTTTCATTGTAATTGCGGAACATCCCCACTTCTTCACGTTTTATTGACGTACATAGTACACACTGGCACACAACGCACTTGAGGTACCTGCACACAGACAGACACTGGCACACAACGCACTTGAGGTACCTGCAGACAGACAGACAATGGCACACAACGCACTTCAGGTACCTGCAGACAGACAGACACCGGCACACAACGCACTTCAGGTACCTGCAGACAGACAGACACTGGCACACAACGCACTTGAGGTACCTGCAGACAGACAGACACCGGCACACAACGCACTTGAGGTACCTGCAGACAGACAGACAATGGCACACAACGCACTAGAGGTACATGCAGACGGACAGACACTGGCACACAACGCACTTGAGGTACCTGCAGTCAGAGAGACACTGGCACACAACGCACTTGAGGTACCTACATACAGACAGACAGACACCGGCACTAAATGCACTTGAGGTACCTGCAGACAGACAGACACTGGCACACAACGCACTTGAGGTACCTGCAGACAGACAGACACTGGCACACAACGCACTTGAGGTACCTACATACAGACAGACACCGGCACTAAATGCACTTGAGGTACCTGCAGACAGACAGACACTGGCACACAACGCACTTGAGGTACCTGCAGACAGACAGACAGACACCGGCATTAAATGCACTTGAGGTACCTGCAGACAGACAGACACTGGCACACAACGCACTCGAGGTACCTGCAGACAGACAGACAATGGCACACAATGCACGTGAAGTACCTTCAGACAGACATACACCGGCACACAACGCACTTGAGGTACCTGCGGACAGACAGACACCGGCACACAACGCACTTGAGGTACCTGCAGACAGCAGACACTGGCACACAACGCACTTGAGGTACCTGCAGACAGACAGACACTGACACACAACGCACTTTAGGTACCTGCAGACAGACAGACACTGGCACACAACGCACTTGAGGTACCTGCAGACAGACAGACACTAACACACAACGCACTTGAGGTACCTGCAGACAGGCAGACACTGGCACACAACGCACTTGAGGTACCTGCAGACAGACACTGGCACACAACGCACTTGAGGTACCTGCAGACAGACAGACACCGGCACACAACACACTTTAGACACGGCTATGTAGGGGACGCAGAGAGAGGTGAGAGGGGTGGCTAGGTGAGCGAAGGTGGATGTCGTGTGTGCTTGAACGAGTAGAGGGGTGGGGGTTAGTGGTGAGAAATGAAGCACACACACAATTTAGGCAATATGAGCTGGGAGTGGGAGTGTGCTTTTGAAAAAGGTTGCTGGGAGTTGTAGAGATTGAGGCGATTGATGGATGGCGCTGTGCGGTTAATAGGGGGGCTTGATGTCAGTTTTAAGAACGGAGCGAGTGTGGGTGTGGGTAGGGGTAGTGGCGTGACGGATGTGAGAGTGGTAATGTTACAAACGCGTACGATCTAATCCTTGCAGGTGTTTTATTTCTACAAGAAACTCGGGTAGCTAGAGGGTAATGGGCAGGAGACGGGAAAGTGTGCAATGGACAAATGTGTCGGGAATGACGCTAGAGGGGTATGAAGAGGTCAAAGGTAACATATGAATGATTGACTTGATCTGAGGATTAGTACATCTCTCCACTTCAGCACGGAATTTTCTTTTTCGAAATGTTGAATACTGGTCCTTTTGGGACAACTGTAGCGACTGGCATGTGTGTCC
Organism: Theodoxus fluviatilis; assembly: GCA_034096865.1. Taxonomy (NCBI): domain Eukaryota; kingdom Metazoa; phylum Mollusca; class Gastropoda; order Cycloneritida; family Neritidae; genus Theodoxus; species Theodoxus fluviatilis. Next base: position 322,182 of record JAWQFJ010003121.1, on the reverse strand, counting down.
TGCAAGGCCAATCAATAGTGGACGACAGATTGACAAGGACGAGAGAAGAAGGTAGTGCAGCGTGTCACCAAATGGACCGACCACATGAGTGTAGATGGCGAAGCGAGAGAGAGAGAGAGAGAGAGAGAGAGAGAGAGACAGACAGACAGACAGACAGACAGACAGACAGACAGACAGACAGACACAGACAGACAGAGACAGAAACAGACAGAGAGACAGAGACAGAGACAAAGACAGAGACAGAGAGAGACAGAGACAGAGAGATAGATAGAGAAAGAGAGAGAGAGACAGACAGACAGAGACAGACAGAGAGACAGAGACAGAGGCAGAGACAATGACAGAGAGACAGAGAGACAGAGAGACAGAGAGACAGAGAGACAGAGAGACAGAGAGATAGAGGAGAGAGAGAGAGAGAGAGAGAGACAGAGAGAGAGAGAGAGAGTAATGTTCTTCTGTTAGAAGATTGAATGAGTTTGTGGATGGATGGGAAACAGATCAACCGACATGTTCAAACGTTGACTACATTTTTAATGACGTCATAGTCCAGCCAGGAAGTACGACAAAACCTGAGAAGGTCTAAATATTGCATACTGTTACATCCCTCTTCTCATAAGATAATTTCAATCACCTGAATTTTTTTTAGCAGTTTCAAATTGAATAACATATAATTCATTGATTGTCACTTACAAATGTCTTTTGTCTGTCCGCAAAATCCTTTAACTTTTCTTTGTTACTGTCTCTATAACTTTAACTTTAACATTGTTCATGCAACTTTAACTCTGAATCAAGTTGAACTTACTGCTTTGTTTGACGCCTTATTAGCTTATGAATTTGCAGTATTTGTTCTTCGAAATTGCCTTTTGATTAGCAATGATTGTTCACATTTGTTCTATCAGTCTTTCGGGTTTCTTGATCATGCGCCTGGGTCGTTGCTGCTCTTGTTGATGCATTTCAACATGATTCTCCTGGGGATGTGTTGAGGTATCATCTTCTTCATCTTCGAAGTCTGGTTCCATGTACAGCAACTGTTTGTCACTAATAATGTGTGGTATGAGGTTGAATCGAACATGTCCTTTAGGAGGTTTCTGCAAGTTCCTTATGTGTCTTCGATTTCTGCGATAAGTTCCTCCATCTGGTTCTCGAACTTCATACGACCTCGGTTCGTTTCTTGGTCTGAACCACGGTTGCTGGCGTCCACTTTCCTCCTTCTTCTTTTTGCATCATGACCTTTTGACCTTTGTGCAGTGCTGGCAGTTCGTGTGCTCTCCTGTCATGATATTTCTTCTGCGTCTTCTGCCGTTTACGCAATTGGTCCTCGATCTTCTTTCGGTTGGGTAGGGTGTTAGTGATGACTGTGGGCATGTCAGTTTTCAGTTTGCGGGAATACAGGAGTTCTGCAGGGGAGGGAATATGATGGTCAATGGGTGTCGATCTGAACACCAGTAGTGCCATATTAATGTCTGTGTGACTCTCTTGGGCTTTGATGATTATCTTCTTGATCGTCTGCACGCTACGCTCTGCAAATCCGTTGGATTGTGGGTATTTGGGTGAACTGGTTACATGTTCAAATCCCCATTCGTCAGCGAATTCCTTGAATGCCGTTGAAACGTATGGTGTACCATTGTCGCTGATGACTTTTTGTGGTATTCCTTGCTCTCCGAAAAGCTGTTTCATGTATGAGATTACGTTTGACGACGTTGTCTGACCCGCTGCAGCTGTTCTTCTAACGAAAGGCATTTTTGAGTAGTAATCGGTGACGATGATGTAATCACTGCCGCCTGTCATCATCAGATCGGTGCCTAGAACTTGCCACGGTCGATCCGGAACTTCATGTTGAAGCAATGGCTGATGAGGTTGATTCCGCTGGTGCTTGCAACATGTCATACATCTCTTGACGTAGTTCTCGATGTCGCGGTTCATGCCATTCCAGTACACACATGCCTGTGCTCTCATGCGACATTTCTCGATCCCGAGGTGTCCAGTGTGAATGTTCTTTAGAATGTAGTTCTGCATAGACTCTGGGATCATCACTCGGCTGCCATTGAGAACGATATCTTCTTCTACTGTCAGCACATCTCTGAGTGACCAGTACTGTCTCATCTTTTTTGGTAGTTCCCTTGCTTTCTCAGGCCATCCTTGCACAATAATATTTTTCAGAGACATTAGGTGTTTGTCCTTCTTTGTCTCTTCCTTCAGCTGTTGCAGGCGATTTGCTGAAAATTCAACTGTAAAGACTGATCTCTCAAGGTCAATCTCGGGTCCGGCCGTAGGGTGAAGTCTGGAAAGCATGTCGGCGACGACTACTTCTCTTCCTGGGCGATACATGATGTTCATGTCGTACTGTTGTAGGCGAAGCATCATACGCTGTAGACGAGGGGGGGTGTTCGCCAAACTCTTCTTTTGAATTTGTTCCAGGGGTTTGTGGTCGGACTCTACAGTGAAGTGTTTTCCGTAGACGTATGTGTGAAATCGTTCACACCCGAAAACAACTGCCAGTAGTTCTCTCTCTATGTTCGCGTACCGCTGCTCGGTGTCATTGAGTGCTTTGCTTGCAAAAGCAATCGGTTTGTTGTCCTGTATCAAAGTCGCTCCGAGTCCCATTTGTGATGCATCAACCTGGATGACAGCTGGTTTGTTGACATCAAAGTAGGTCAGTGATAAGTCATCACATATCATGTCTTTCACTCTCTGGAATGCTTTCTGGTGTGAGCTGTTCCATTCCCATGCGACATCCTTCTTGGTCAGCGCTCGCAGTGCTGTTGTATGGTCGGCGAGATTGGGTATGAAAGGCGACATGTACTGTACCATGCCAAGAAACTGCTGTAGTTCTGTGACATTCTTTGGCGGGGGTAGGCTTTTGATCTCAGCTGTTTTCTCTGGATCTGGATGCACGCCATCAGCATCGTAAATCATTCCAAAGAACTTGACTTGCTTGCGCTTGATGTAGCATTTTTCTTCGTTGAAGATCAATCCTCTTGTTTTTGCTACGTCCACCAAGTGATGCAGGTTGCGATCATGGTCCTCATCGTCTTTCCCGTAGACGACGATGTCATCTGTGATGCCTATCACTCCAGGACACTGGCTGAGGATCGTATCCATCCGTTCCTGGAAGACATCTTGGGATACGTTAAGACCAAATGGAAGACGGGTGAACCTGTATCGGCCACACGGGCTGTTGAATGTGGTGAGTTTGCTTGAATCTTCGTCCAGCTTGACTGACCAGTAGCCATATCGGGCATCCAGTTTGCTGAAGATTTTCGCTCCGCTGAACTTGTTGGTGATCTCCTCCAGTGTTGGAGTCTTGTGATACGTACGTTTGATATTCCTGTTGAGATCTTTGGGATCGAGGCATACTCGTAATCCACCATTCGACTTCCTGCTGAAAGCTAGAGAGTTGACCCAATCAGTCGGCTCTTGGACAGGAATGATCACTCCAAGCTGCTCCATCTTTTCCAGCTCAGCCTTCATTTCAGGTACTATCTGAATGGGGTATTTTCGTGGAGGTTGGATGACAGGTTGAGCATCTTCTTTCAACGTGATGTGTAGATCTCCTGGAAAATCTCCAATGCCTCCAATGAAGAGTGACCAGTTTGAGATGAGTGCTGCCTGGTAGGCCTAGAATAGCTGGTCCGTCTGCGTCTGTGACGTAGAACTCTTCCTGTTGCCATGGTGAACTTTGATACTTGCACGGTATAGAGATCGATCCATACTGGTTAATGACGGTGCCATTGTATGCAATCAGTACGGTTTTTTTCTGTCTTGTTGCTCCTGCTTTTGGATATCCATCTTCGTCGAGTTGTCTTGGATACATCCGACGAAAAATTCTGAGTGGTAAAATATTACCTTGAGCTCCTGTGTCAACTTTTACCTTCAGTGAGGCTTGTGTGCTGCTGTTCAGCTTGATGTTGAGATTTGCGTACACTTCAGTGCGGTCATCATTCGTGTCAACAGTGGAATAGTTGATTGGTTGAAACTCTAGATTGTTCATATCATCTGCTATGTTGATATCACTGTCAGCTTCATTGGTGACGACATCGTGACGTCGATGCGGAGTATGGCTGCGTCGTCGCTTGTTCGGGTAACCATGAGCACGCTGGTCTCCGCGCCCTCGTTGAGGTTGCTGCTGTCTGGTGCTTTCAGTCGGCTTGCTGCGACAGCATTTCCGCCAATGATTCATTTTTCCACACCCGTCGCATTTTGTGTTAAACGCAGGGCATCTTTTGATCTCATGTTTCAGTCCACAGTTGCCACATAGCTTGTGCTTGTTGTCACGTTGTGAAACAAAGTCGACAGCTGAAGTGGGCTTGTTGATGTTGATCATCTTCTCCATGTGGGAAACACTGGCTTCAAAGTTGCGGCAAATGTCAATGGCTTGTTTTAGCGTCATCTTGTCATCTTTGGCTAGGAGTTTTCGCTGCGCCTCTGGGTATTTGATTCCAGAAATAATCTGCTCGATTATTCGCTCATCTCTGGCCTTGTCGTCTGAAAGTTTGCATTTCATAACTTTGGTTTTGCAACGCGTGACAAAATCATTTACAGACTCACCGGTCTGTTGACGAAATCGCTGTAGTTCCATCCTGTGAATTCTGAAGTTGTCCTGAGGCTCGCTCTCTGCAAACTTATCCCACACGTTTTTTGGATCTTGCAGCTGCTCTGCAGATAGTCCCCAAGTGTTAGATAACTTGATTCCTTTAGATCCAGACCACAGTAAAATGAAACTGTACTGACGTTCGTCGGGAGTCTCGTTCGCAATGAACCACAGTTGACAAAGCTGCTTGAACTCGGCTAAGGCAATTGATCTGTCTGCGCTGTCCCAGTCCATCTTCGGGTTCGGCAAACTGTTCAGTTCTGCCATGATCCACTATCGCTGCCACCATGTAATGTTCTTCTGTTAGAAGATTGAATGAGTTTGTGGATGGATGGGAAACAGATCAACCGACATGTTCAAACGTTGACTACATTTTTAATGACGTCATAGTCCAGCCAGGAAGTACGTCAAAACCTGAGAAGGTCTAAATATTGCATACTGTTACAGAGAGAGAGACAGAGACAAAGACAGAGAGAGACAGAGAGACAGAGCAGGGCCGGATCTAGGGGGGGTGCTGGGGGTGCTCGAGCACCCCCCCCCCCCCCCCCAAAAAAAAAAAAAAAAAAACAAACCTCCGTGGCAGCCGGGAGTTGGGGGAAGGAGGGAGGGGGGGGGGGGTGGTTGCTCAAATATGTTGATCTACTTCCCACCTCATCGGATATCGGCACACTTTGCTTGGTAGCAGAGACAGTATAGTTAGTAAAAAGCTTGGGAAGGAGGGGGGGGGGGGGGCTAAAAGATGCTGGGCCCAGATGCTGTACTACTCTCCACTTGGTATAAGCACACTCTACTTGGCAGCCAAGGTAGCTGGGGAGGGAGGGGGGGGGGGGTGCTGCTATAATTAAGATGCCTTCCTTTTGCTACTCGCACAGACAAATCAAACCCGGGCAGAGACAGGAAGAATCTGTGACCAAACAAAAACTCTTGGAAATGACCGCACTGCCAGATTGCACAGATTTGCACCATTTTTCTCAAAATTTTCCGGGGGGGCATGCCCCCGGACCCCCCTAGAGGGGAGAAGACCCTAAAACAATTTTAAGCACCCCCCCTCAAAAAACTTTGATCCGGCCCTGCAGAGAGATAGAGGAGATAGAGGAGAGAGAGAGAGAGAGAGAGAGAGAGAGAGAGAGAGAGAGAGAGATAGAGGAGAGAGAGACAGAGAGATGGAGAGAGAGAGAGACAGAGAGATAGAGGAGAGAGAGATAGAGAGAGAGAGATAGAGGAGAGAGACAGAGAGATAGAGGAGAGAGAGAGAGAGAGAGAGAGAGAGAGAGAGAGAGAGAAGAGAGAAAGAGAAAAAGAGACAGAGAGACAGAGAGACAGAGAGAGAGACAGAGACAGAGAAAAAGAGACAGAGAGAGAGAGACAGAGAGAGAGAGACAGAGACAGAGAAAAAGAGACAGAGAGACAGAGAGACATAAACACTATCTAACGGGACCGCCAGCTCCACCGAATTGCACGAGAGGTCCCGGACACAGTACGGTGGGAACATCACTTCCGGTGAGACACTATTTTACAATGGCTGCACTGTTCGTTCTCCGAAGAAAGCTCACTAACTTATGATATTAATTTGTCAGTCTGAAGAATATTTCTTAATGACAAGTACAGCACCTAAACTTGTGCAATAAAACTAACTGCAACACTGAACAAGAAGGGCAAAGCCCATACGACTCACATGCTTGACCTTGACCTTTATATGACCTTGACCTTCAGATGACCTTCAAGGTCAAGCAAGGTCAAACAACTAAACCTACCAATGACATCATACACTAAGAACTGCTTTACACATTTTTCCTACTCTACCATGAGATATGGTCACTTTTAGTGGTTCACTACCCCATTTTGGTCACATTTCATTAGGGTCAAAGTGACCTTGACCTTGATGATATGTGACCAAATGTGTCTCATGATGAAAGTATAACATGTGCCCCACATAATTATTAAGTTTGAAACAGTTATCTTCCATAGGGTCACTTCAAAATATGTATACAATCCAACTTTGAAGAGCTCCTGTGACCTTGACCTTGAAGCAAGGTCAACCAAACTGGTATCAAAAGATAAGGATTACTTTGCCCTATATACCATATATAGGTCAGGTATCCAATCTCAAAAACTTCAGAGAAAATTGAGAAAATGTGAAAAATGACTGTTTTTTAGACAACATTTATGGCCCCTGCGACCTTGACCTTGAAGCAAGGTCAAGTCACTGTGTATGTTTTTTTAGGCCTTGTCATCATACACCATCATGCCACATTTGGTATTGATAGACTTAATAGTCTCCGAGAAAAATCCAACGTTAAAGTTTTCGGACGCCCGGACCGGACGCCCGGACGCCCGGACGGACGAAAAGGGTGAGTACATAGACTCACTTTTGCTTCGTATGTGAGTCAAAAATCACGCGTACATTCCCGCACTGGTCTGGCAAATGTAAACAAAATGATCGACTTCATTACGCTCGGAAAGTGTCTTTGATTACGAAAGGAATACACTATTTTCTTTCAATCTTCGAATTAATTAAATTCAGATACACATGAAAGACACTACTATGTGAAAACATTCTTCAGGAAGTGATGGTCCCACAAACGTCAAAACGTCACAAAGAGACCAGTTGCGTCAAACTGCAGAAGCTAGCAGTCCCGTTAGATGGTGTCTTTGTCTACTCATAACCGGCTTATCATGACATCACTGCAAAGCCTCCGTGTAGCTTCATCTGTCTAGGAATAAAGGTGAATCCGTGACATCAACAGAAACTTTTCCAACTTGGACCAGTCCAAAGTGTCGTACTCACGCTTGCGCAACTATTTCCCCCAACTCTGTGTTTCATTGCAGTATTTATTCAAATAGTTGTGACCTCCAAAATTTCCAAGATATAAACATATAATGTTGCACCATAGAAAAGGTTAATCTCCAAAAAGTAAATGAACTGACATATGGCCTATTTTGTGCTGCGCAGTCACGTGTAGCCTAGGGCGCGTTTGTTTGGCCCAAAATCTCGAGAGAATCGCGAGGGCTAGGCGTTTTCTATGTTCCTCGCTCAAAAGGACGCACTCGCCGTGAAGGCGGGAGGCCGAGGGAGGTCAGGAGCTCCCTCGATGCTTCGAGCTGCAGAGACCCGGATGAGCCAAAATGGCGGAGACAGTGCGAGTTGGACTGGTGTTCGGAGATAAAAGTGCCTGTATTGTGCTTCTCAGGGTCTGAGAATGGAAAAGTGTACGTACACTGATGTATTTGCTGTTCGAGAGTTCATTGGTATATTAGAGGAGTATGTGTATTGGCTGTTTCTGGACATACACTGCCGAAAATTTGTTTATCGCTTGAAACACGCAACACCATAATTTATAGTATACGTACGCTCTATGAATTATGTCAATTGAATTGATTGAAATGAATAGAGGCCTAACATTTTCGACAAAACTGTCTACAGTTAAACTCAGCATACTCTTTTTTCGTTGAAAAAGTTCCCGTGCCATATGATATGACACCACGGTGTGTTCTATCAAGTGAATAACTGCTGTGATGTCTGTATCGTCAGTTATTTCGTCTATGGCCGGAGACGCGTTGACGTCACTTCCGGAGTTATTTGTAGAAGCCATGACTGTGCTTTCAGCCATGTTGGTAGGAGACGAGCGCTTTCTGCTAAGCTGTGCTACGGAGACGTGCAACCATGACGACTTCTTGCTGCGTGAAAATTGTTTTAACAACCAACAAAAAGACAAATTAAGAGGAGTCAAACGCTCCTACTACTTTATACCATCAGAGAAAACCAATCAAGGTCCGATTGTGCAAAGGGTGACCGAAGCTAGACGAAGAGAATGGAAAAAGAAGATTTAAATAATAGATTTGGCCTTTTGAGACAAACACCCAGCGAGAATCAGCAGACATCTCATACGAATCCTGCTACGAAGAATCGATAGACTACCAAAGACCTATAATTCTTTACCTCTTCCAATGTGTACGCCGATGTTCCGAGTACAACAATTAAATATGTCCATGGCACTCATTGGCGGAATGTTCCTCAAGTTGGTCCTTCGTCAGCTGGGATGGATGGATGGATGGATGGATGGATTGATGGATGGATGGATGGATGGATGGATGGATGGATGGATGGATGGATGGATGGATGGATGGATGGATGGATAGACGGATGGATGGATGGACGGATGGATGGGTGGATGGATGGATGGGTGGATGGATGGATTGAGCCTTTGTAGGCTACGTAAGGCCACCGAGCATAAAAACCACTAGAATAGTTCCGAGTCAGCGCAAATCAAGTCACGATGTCCCTAGTTATTCGCCTCTTACGAATCGCGAAGGGAGACGCGGTGGGTGAATTCTTACATCCCCTAACCCACAGGGAGCGTCAGCTGGTATGGATCGAGCCCGCCGATCACCTCAATGTTGTTGAGGCAAAATCGACAGGCATCGGGCTTGCGAAAGTCAACATAACGCGTTTTCTTCCTCACGGACATTACCTTGGAAAGAAAAATGTATCAACTAACTCTAATTATTTTATATGTTGGTTTCTTGGCATAGCCAGCTTACCATGTCGGAGCAGATGAAACAAATGAGAGCAAAGCGAAACGATCACTCGTGCACTGAGTTTTGATGCGTGACCGGGACACTCCCCGCAGTATGTTTTGTTTGCTTTGTAAGGTTTGAGCACTAGCTGTAAGTGTAACAAGGGCAAAGCCCATACGACTCACATGCTTGACCTTGACATTTATATGACCTTGACATTCAGGTGACCTTCAAGGTCAAGGTCAAACAACTAAACCTACCAATGACATCATACACAAAGAAATGCTTTACACATTTTTCCTACCGAAATACATGTGACCTTGACCCAAGGTCAAGGTCATCCAAGGTCATGCAACACAAAGCTGTTAATTCAAGACATAGGAAGCACAATGGTGCTTATTGGCACTTTCTACCATGAGATATAGTCACTTTTAGTGGTTCACTACCCCATTTTGGTCACATTTCATAAGGGTCAAAGTGACCTTGACCTTGATGATATGTGACCAAATGTGTCTCATGATCAAAGTATAACATGTGCCCCACATAATTATTAAGTTTGAAACAGTTATCTTCCATAGTTCAGGGTCAAGGTCACTTCAAAATATGTATACAATCCAACTTTGAAGAGCTCCTGTGACCTTGACCTTGAAGCAAGGTCAACCAAACTGGTATCAAAAGATAGGGCTTGCTTTGACCTATATACCACTTGTAGCTAAGGTCGCCATTCTCAATAACGTGGGAGAAAATTGGGAAAATGTGAAAAATGACTGTTTTTGAGACCACATTTATGGCTCCTGTGACCTTGACCTTGAAACAAGGTCAAGTCACTATGTTTTTTGAGGCCTTGTCATCATACACCATCATGCCACATTTGGTATTGATAGACTTAATAGTCTCCGAGAAAAATCCAACGTTTAAGTTTTTTACGCCCGGACGGACGCCCGGACGGACGGACGGACGGACGGATGCCCGGACGGACGGACGGACGAAACGGCTCAGTACATAGACTCACTTTTGCTTCGCATGTGAGTCAAAAATGGTCAGTTATTAATATAATCGGTGATTATAGTTGTCATGAAACTTTGTTTTGTGCTTTAATGCCATTTTCTTGTCATAATCTTACACGTTACATTACTCCGAATGCGGGCAAATTGATTATGCACTCATCGACTTGATGATTGTGAAATTTCTGTCCTCGCCTGACCAGGGAAACGAAATTGTCAATTCAAGCCAGAACTAAACAGTTATGCTGCCACTCATTCGAGCTTTACATGAAACATTATATCACACGAGTTCGATCGTCTGCTGGCGTAGTTGGCTACGGTTCGATCGTGTTCGTCTGCTAGGTACGTACGGTGTGGTTTGTTTACTTATCTTTTGTGGGTTTTGTGCAGAAATTATATGTTACAATATTCTATTATGACTATTTTCGATTAGGTTTTTAAATCTAATTAAACTTTTTGCATGCTTTAATGCCATCTTTTTGAAACGATCTAGCGATCATCACTCCTCAACACAGATCCGAAACATACCCCAACATATAGCACCGGAAGTTATATGTAACCTACCATCATGGTTGTGCAGCTAATTAACATATACCCGGCCATCGGCAACTTCTTCACCGACTCTGGCGCCAGGACGCAGCAATGTTCTTTCGCCTTGCCAGTTGATGATTCGCCGTTCTTCTAGCTGTAAGAGCATCTCACTCACCCTCGACTTCAGGGAGATTAATCTCGAGATTTTTGGCCTAACAAACACGCCCCTAGACTTTGGGGTGGCGGAAAACTGCGTGATCTGAGATTCCTCTGGCCCAGGGTCAAGGCTGTTGCCTTGAGTCATGCACACGACCGGTGTATATAAAACACACTTCATGGCTTTCACTGTCACTGTCAGAGGCGTGCAAAGCTGGGCGAGTGACGCAAAATTCAGTACAATACGCACTTGACGAGTTTCTGGATCTGCCAATATTCGGTGGGCATTTCGTCCAGGAAGGCCGGCAGTCGCACCACCGTCTCTTCCTCCTCCTCGCTCTCCGTGGAACTCTCGCTGAATGTCTGGGACAGAGAAACAGGCACCGTGCACGTGTACGTAATGGCCTGCACACCGCTCTGCGTGGCATTAGCTGTGTCAGCCGTGCATCTCAGCGAGTTCATGTCGAGATGTAGATGAACTTCAAGTGAGGTCCTGTCCTACTGAGGATAAACGGCAGGCGAAGCGCGTGGGATGGAGGGTTTCTGTTTGAAAATTAGAGCGCATTTGCCAAAAATGCCCCAAGTGCACATCTGTATTTCCAGTTCTCTCAAATCCACCTTTCCTCCCTACCACGTGCCATCCCATCCCTCCAGAGTTAAACTACCGCCTCTCTCTCTCTCTCTCTCTCTCTCTCTCTCTCTCTCTCTCTCATATGCACACATTAACAATATAAACGTAAACGCACTCCTCATGCACGCGTAGGCACGCACGCACGCACGCACGCACACATACACGCACACATACACGCACAAGAACGTGCTCACGCACACGCACACACACACACACACGTCACGCACATGATACACACGGACACACACAAATGTAAATGTAAACATGTGCACGTACTCGCCCACAGACATACAGACATGCACACACATACGCACATACGCACACGACCGCACACACAAGTAACACAACGCACTCACAAACTAACACACACACACGCACACACATGCACGCACGCACGCGTACACGCACTCGCGCGCACACACACACGCACACACAAGTGTAGGCCCTACAAGCACAAACACACACGCACGTACGCACACATACGCACGCACGCACACACATATACATACACACACGCGCACACGCACGCACGCACACATATATATTCACACATATACACAGGCGCGCGCGCACGAACACACACACACTAACAGGAAGACAACGCCTACCTCGACATCCTTGTCGGCCTCCCTACGATGGATGTTGAAGGCTGCAATGGAGGCAGCCTTGCTAACTCGTTTTTTCTTTTTCTTCTTCCTGACCAGGCCCGTGTCTATCCTGGACTTGGTGGAGCCCTTACCGGTGGGCTCTTTGGACTTCTTCATCTTCCTCTTCCTCTTCTTTGAACCCGCACCGTCCACTGACTTGGCATCCTCTTTTGCCAGGTCTTTCATGTCATCAAGTCTGTCCAGGGGCATTGGCTGAAATCACTGCTCGATAAAGGTCAAACTCACTGGCGGGTGTTTGGAAAGAACGACAAGCCGAAAATGCTGCAACACTCGATTTTCAGACGTTTGATTTGCTTCTGATTTCAAAGACAAATATACGAATGTTCTCGTTCTCGTTGAGAGTACACATACATTAGCGGGCAGGTGGGAGTGTTGTTGTTGTTGTTGTTGTTTTTTCAGTGGAGTTGGAGAAATAGGATGGGGTTATTGAGTGACATGTGAGAAGTCCAGAGAGAGAGAGAAAAAGAGAGAGAGAGAGAGAGAGAGAGAGAGAGAGAGAGAGAGAGAGAGAGAGAGAGAGAGAGAGAGAGAGAGAGTTACTGATTAAATGACTGAATGACTTATTGATTGCTTGATCTGATCTGATTTGATCAGAATTTTTCTCGACCGACAACCCATTAGTTTAGATATTACTTATTATAGGCCTATCTAAATTCAAACAACAGCACAGCAGAGTGCTAAAGCTTACGTCTTGCGGTTATGTCGACCACATGTCAATGTCTGCTACAATTTCATAGTTGACTAAAATCACAGTGTTAAAATTAGTTTAGCCAGAGCACTCATCGTGATTTCTAATCCGGAATGTTTAGTGGCATTTCCTGCATTTTCTGCGAGCGTCGTTCAAAGGCATAAACAATATACATTGCAATGTCCCGAGTCTTCTTTGCCTCTTTTCCACTACTCAAACGTGAGAGATCCTGTAAACAATGTACTAAATACATCTGTGTAAGGTCACAGTAGCCTACACATGGCAATTTGATAAAAAGTGTGCCTCATCCTCAATTTCGTTGCCAATTGGACATTTCATGTCAGGGGTACGATCTTTTCTTGACCGTACATTAATTTTCAGGTCATTGCGTCCTAAGCGAAAACGAATACAAGCATCACAAAATTTATTTATGTTAATAAAGGATAGATATTGTTCACACTCAAAAGAAAAGTTTAAAATCCTATGAAAAAGCAAATTAATAGCTAGTGGTGTACCAGGATTCGAGCTCCATTCCTACAAAAAGCAATTTCGCAGTTTTTGTTTAACATACATCTTCAGAAACCTTTCTCGTTTAGAGTGCCACCACTATACCAAATGTATACACAACCAAGATTTGAAAGCACCTTTCAATTAATTTTACCCACTTTAACTCCGCCGGCATATAAGAGCGGAATTGCATAAGGTAGGCTTGCTTGGGAAGTCCGGCATTTTGCATAGCCTGAACCAGAACTTCACAACATGGAGTACGGTGGTAATAAACAGAGGATTCCTGCCCAGGCCACCATAGCTCAAGCTGTTAGGGTATATCAAATCGACATTCAGGAAACGCTTACATGCAAACATGTGCGTTTATTTTTACAGAGTGCCTTCTAACCAATCCCCACAGCTGATAACCATACAGCAACGCATATGGAGACAGAGAGAACGAGAGAGAGAGAGAGAGAGAGAGAGAGAGAGAGAGATTGATTGATTGATTGATTGATTGATTGATTGATTGATTGATTGATTGATTAAACTTTATTTTTCAAGGGAAATACATGAATTAGGCATAACTGCCTTACATCCAGCCCTTGTTAAAGCAAAAAAACAAACAAACGAATCCAATCCCATCCCTCACCCATACCCACCCACACACCCTCTATCCCACACAAAATTCACACACAAGAGAGAGAGAGAGAGAGAGAGAGAGAGAGAGAGAGAGAGAGAGAGAGAGAGAGAGCCGTGACAATGGTGTTAAATGGTTCGTAAATGAGTGTGAGCAGCTTTTCACATAACGAGTCAAGCACGTTTCAACCCACCTGGAAAAGTCCTAATAGAGGAGGTTGCAAGTACGTCTAGGTGACAGAATCTCTCAATAGGATTTCCCTGTTTTCATTTGCTTCACTCAGCAACGTTATCTTGCCGATATTGATGTAGTGGAGATTACAGTGCCACGTCACGTTAAAACAAAATGTAGTTGTGACGTAAACCTCTCCGATATTTTTAATGGATTTGAAATTGATGACGCAAACAATTTATGTGGTGATTGATTGATTGGATCAAAGATAACATCTCGGGCCACGCGGGCAGCACGAGGACTCGCAGCAGGTCATCAACAAGGCAGAACCAGCACGAGCAAGCTGCACGGGTGCGAAGAAAGTAACCGACAGTTCTGTCTCGAGAATAACGCGATCAGCCTCTAAATTCGTGCGCGTTTAAGGCCCGTCGCACACTAGGCGTCCAAGCAGCCAAGCAGCCAAGCAGCTGGGGTATTTTGAACGCGCAGTACAGTGTGCGAGGGTAGCCGCCGGCTGATTCGGCTGCGCGCGCCCAGCCGCTTGCGTCCAAGCGTCAGGCGCTCGGAAGTAGGGTCGTCTCTATTTCCGAGCGCCTAGACGCTTGGACGTGGCCAATCAGATTGTTTGCAAGGGCAGGCAAGAAAACCTCTACAATCTCGGGATGAAAAGTTATTATGATCGTGACAAGACCCGGGAGAGTCTCCTGTGGATTGGGGTGGAGATGTAGAAAGGCTGGAGTGGTAAGTTTGAAATTTCGGCATAGTTTTCGTCAGCGTGCTTTTAGCAAAGAGTAGTATTAGCGCCTACCAGAAATTATTTGACATCAAAATTCAAATAAGTTTATAAAATTCCTTGCTCTTTTCTTTTAAAATTTGACATTTTGAAAAAACAAGTCTTAGGTTCTGCAGGAAAAAATAAGGTCAGTCGGGTTACCAATGCATAGTTTTTTTGTTTTTTTTTGTTTTTTTTTGCCTAAGCTCAGTGCTGAAGCCTTTTTTGTGCATTTGTTTTCATGCATTCTAAGTTTAAAATGAATGTTAGTTTGGCTCATTGGGTCAAAATCGAGTAAATTCTAGGACACTGTACCCCGGTTAGTGTGAGTACATGTACTGTGTTTAGTACTGCTTGTGGAATAGAGGATAAATTATTGTTCAGACTTCAAGACTTCGTGTAATGTGGCCTGTGCATAGATAACCTAGAACCTTAAAGGGACAGTTCCTCTCTGGGCTCTTATGCACTGTGCATGTTTATTTCAGTTTTACAGTGTTTTGATTCTATTGCATTTTTAAAATTTTTTTACAACTGGTCATACTGATCTGCATAAAATATTAAAACAATCACAAGAATAATGCATTGTGTTTAGCTTGTATGTTTTTTGTTATGTCCAGTGTCACTCCTACTCTGATTTATATATTATGAATCGCAGGCAGCCAAAAAATACACTCAGCATTTATTCAATTACTGACCATTTTGTTTGACCAGATTATAAATGCTGCATAATGTACTTTCCAAATATGGCAAGTGCCGCTCGCGTCAAGCTGTGAGTGTGCGAGATGAAGACGCAAGCGGCTCACAGCTAGCGGCCAAGGCCCGTCGCACACTAGGCGTCCAAGCAGCCAAGCAGCTGGCGTATTTTGAACGCGCAGTACAGTGTGCGAGGGTAGCCGCCGGCTGATTCGGCTGCGCGCGCCCAGCCGCTTGTGTCCAAGCGTCAGGCGCTTGGAAGTAGGGTCGTCTCTATTTCCGAGCGCCTAGACGCTTGGACGTGGCCAATCAGATTGTTTGCAAGGGCAGGCAAGAAAACCTCTACAATCTCGGGATGAAACGTTATTATGATCGTGACAAGACCCGGGAGAGTCTCCTGTGGATTGGGGTGGAGATGAAGAAAGGCTGGAGTGGTGAGTTTGAAATTTCGGCATAGTTTTCGTCAGCGTTCGATTAAACATGTTATTCAAATGATGCAGTGCTGATGTATCTTTTATCTCCGTAGTTTAGCTGTTAAAACCAGTGATGCCATTACAAGGGGTGATAAAGTTTTCTACGAAGTCGAAGGTCCTGCAGAAACTGAACTCGGAACTGAGATGATTAGAAGTAATCCACACACTGCATTGCAGCCTAGAATTTTCACGGCTCCCAACGTGTCGGAGTGTTAATTTCTAATCTACATTGCAGTGATATTGTGCACGTGTCACCTTTTTTGTTGTTATTACCTCAGAGAAGAGAAGAAACAGCTCTTACATTACAAAAAGTTACATTTACTTGAATTACATATTTGCTGCTTGCTTGTTGCTCACTTGTAACCCCTTCCAAATATTTGATGAGTGCTGTCGTCTGCAATGAACAAATGACTTGGTAATAATCAGTACTATTCAATTTTTGTTTTGACCGTAGTTACTTGGTTGTTAAATATTTGCACTATCAATCATCATTGTGGCTATGGTCATGTGACGGAACGTATGTTGAATACCGCTGCTCTGAAAATTTCTTCATAGAGCATTCAACTGCTTTTAATAAAAATCATGAGAAGAGTAGCTTTTGACAACACAGCACAGGAACGCACACAGACACACACACACACACACACACACACACACACACACACACACACACACACACACACACACAG
This sequence comes from Theodoxus fluviatilis, assembly GCA_034096865.1. NCBI lineage: Eukaryota > Metazoa > Mollusca > Gastropoda > Cycloneritida > Neritidae > Theodoxus > Theodoxus fluviatilis. The sequence goes on along the minus strand of JAWQFJ010003121.1, from coordinate 305,474 downwards.
AGTCTCGCACACAAACATACACACAGGCAAACATAAACTGACGTACACACAGACAGACACACACATGGACACACAATACACACACACACACACACACAAACACACACACAAACACACACACACACAAACACACACACACGCACACACACACACACACACACACACACACGCACTCACACACACAAACACACACACACACACACGCAAACAAACACACACACGGATCAATCGCTTGATCGAGTGGCACCTATTTACAACGGGACAGCAGAGATCGTCACAGACGAATACACACGCAGAAACCTTGCTTAACACTATACATAACACATCGACAGCCTAGAGAAATATCAGGCTCGGCACCACAGTCACCCTAAGTAGAGCCTGCGACAGGTATTCGAAGTGGTCGAAAACTGAACGCGAAGCAGTCGAGTAGTGGTCGCGATTGACATCAACAACCGTGACACGCTGAGTAGGTCACGGTGACAACAACAAGCGAGCGGTCAACTCTGACAGATCGAGTCTACTCTCTCACCTGTCAAGTGACATCATTGGAAGAAATAATTATCACACGATATCATTTTACGCAGTTGCAGTTCCCCCATAACTCAGCACAGAAAGACTGCAGTGTCAGTCGAGCGACGCGATGATTCTAACGCGTCAATACAGGTTTTCTCGGTCAGTCTCGGTTTCTGCGCGAGTGTGCGAGATGAGGACGCAAGCGGCTCACAGCTAGCGGCCAAGCGCCGTAGGACGCAAGCAGCTTGCGTCACAAATGGACGCCTAGTGTGCGACGGGCCCAAGCGCCGTAGGACGCAAGCAGCTTGCGTCACAAATGGACGCCTAGTGTGCGACGGGCCTTAGTCTTGATCCTGTTCAATGTACATACATTTACGTCCTTTTTTTCATGTGTGGCGTCCTTGTAAACAGTGAATAAAGTTCTATTCACTTGAAAAAAAATATCTAACGGGACCACCAGCTTCTGCAGTTATGACGCGATTTGTCAGTTGGCCTCTCGCAAAATCTGTGACGTTTTGAAGTTAGTGGGAACATCACTTTCGGTAAAATTCTCAGTCACAAATAAGTACATGCATACTTTTTCAGCAGTTTTGGATCATAACTACAAGTTACTGGTGAAATACTGCACTGACTGTTCAATGAAGAATTATCTTGCATAGGCTCTGTTGCCTAGTGGTTAGAGCGTTTGACTTGCAGTCGCTTGCGGCTGACGGGTGCGGTGTTCAAAGCTGCACAGATCCTACGGTTGCATCCTTGGGCAAGGCGCTTCACCCACATTGATTCTCCTACCAAGGAGAAAAAACCGGTCAGTGGGCACTGCACAATTGCGACCGAGAGTTAATTTTCCCTAAGAGAATTTCCTTAATAAAGGACACAATAAAGATTTGTATAACACCATTTCTTCAGAGGCTGTCCTGAACATTAAAAAGTCTGCATAGAAACTTTATCCCTCCAGGTTTACTGGAGGTCCTACATACTTTATCCCTCCAGGTTTACTGGAGGTCCTACAGACTTTATCTGTCTGTCTCTGTGTGTGTGTGTGTGTGTGTGTCTGTCTGTCTGTCCCGACTTAACGGCTGATATCTCAAAAACTACTGGCATTTCCTTGACATTTTGCACACTTACTGGAAGTTAGATCCGATTGAATATATCAAATTTTCAGAATCGAGGCTTGAAAAGAAAGTGGTTTTTTAAGGTCGTACACGACAGTACCTCCCTAAATAGTCAATTAATGGAATGGCGAAATGGAAAATATGTGACGTCATCAATAACGTGACGAGATTTTATCTGTAATGTCTGCCTCTCTGTCCCGACTTAACGGCTAATTTCTCAAAAACTGCTGGACGGATTTCCTTGACATTTTGCACACTTACTGGAAGATAGGACCGATTGAATGTATCAAATGTTCAGAATCGAGGTTGGAAAATAAAGTGATTTATTTAGGTCGTAAACTCGAAAACCTCCCCCCTCAAAATCAGTTGACGGAATGGCCAACGAGATCAAACAGAGGTATCTTTTCCTACTTTCACAAAACAATGGCTTCTTATGTTGAACGTCTACCAGCAGACGCAAAAAAGCGGTAATACGAGAAGATTATTGATGTTGGTGGGTTAAATCCGTATGAAATACCAAACAGTTCGTGGTCGTTCAACAAAAACCAGTTGCTGGACATTAACCACGCCAGGATTGTACAATATTTTGCTGGGCAAAAGTTCGAGAATTTTGCAGCCTGATCCTCCCCAGAAAAAAAATCGCCTTTGCTTAAAAAATACCGTTTTACTGTCAAAATTGTCCACCCGCGCGGCCGCTCCAACTTGAGTATCCTAAAATGTACAAGACCACTCAAATTTCATGAACTATCATCCATTTTTCTACAATTTACAGTGCAAAATACCAACCTAGGGGGGTTTACGGAAAAGAACGTTATAAATGCTTTACAAACACTCCGTCATATCAATTCTCTAATGGCTCAGCTGGTAGAGCGTTGGACTCTTGGTCATGCATGACCAGGTTCGATTCTGCGCTGAAACTTTTTTTTCTCTCTTTTTTCGAGAGGTTGTGGATTCGAACCCGACCTGGTTTTTTGTGTTTGTGTGTGTGTGTGTTTTTCCCCCCTCTTTTCTCGAGAGGTTGCGGGTTCGAACCCGATCTTAAATTATTTTTTTAAAATATATGCCAAAACCTGGAGGTTCAGCGCCAGCGGTTTCTATATACTGAGAAAGCCTATTTCTAATTGTTTCTTTTTCAAACATATCGAACCTACCCCCTTTTCAACCTCTCCCTATTTCCATATTTCGTGTCCCCCCCCCCCCCCCCCCCCCCCCCCGTATCCATGGCAGCTAACCAAAGATTCTTCAAGAGAAAGCTGTCGCTAGTAACAGCCGCGAGGAGTTTTTACTTTTTAACGTAAGTTGCTGTTCCGCAACGGGTGCAGGACGTTACGCCCCTTTGCCTGGATGTACCGTGCCTGGGTTAGGGTTAGGGTTAGGGTTAGGCATGGGGCATTCAGGCAAAAGGGGCGTAACGTCTATATCCCGGATGGATGTGATCTAAATGAAAATGCGTCCGGAATCTATTATCCGACATACTACGAATCTACCGATAAACGCGACAGAGTTAGAGTACGTACCTTCTATGTCTTCTTCATCGAGTCTTTCTTCCTCTCCAAAATCTTCCTCATCGCTGTCTAAGGAATGCTTTTCTTTAAAGCGGGTTGGTTTCGCCTCTTTTACAGGAACATTATCTCCCTGTACCACCCTATGTGGGAATCGCACTTTCTTGGATGACATTCTTACAGAATGAAGCACAAATTCGGTGTTTACAGTGCAAACGTATGACTTGCGGTTTGCGGCGTATATATCGACAACGGCGCGCACGTGAAGCTTCGCAATCTAACGAGAAAGGGCGAGAACTGAAAGTTAAAATGAAGATTTTACTTGTTACAAAACATGAAATCTTATTCTATTGATTTTCTCACCGATACTATTCGGATATTCTTTCTTAGAAAAAGGTTAGCATGATTTTTTTCTTTTTTGTCTCGCAAGAACTCTGTGCATTTAATAGTTTCATTTTATATTTTACATTCCACCATGGCGTCTGTGGTGCTTGGCTACTTATGTTGAGGTACATTTTCAGGAGCTGGTGGTTTTTCTTTTGGTTAAGAGTATAACTTGTGGTAACATTCTTCAATTTCGAATGTCGAAATGATGTATATTGCCGTTGAAATATCATTGATGCGCTTAAATGGAAAAATTGAAAAGAATATCAAACATTGCGCTTTATCTATGAGCGCTGTTTAGACTTTCTTTACTTTTAGTCTAGACTTAATTCTTGTTCCGTTACTTTACTAGGCAATTAGAACTGAAGACTGTACAAACCTCCCTATGCTTGCTGGTTACATTTTCTGTTGCTCATGCCCAGCAATGGTACACCTGCACGTCTGAAGTGCTTTGGCAAACATTGATTTCTAGGCGAAAAGTACATTCGTGCAGCTCACGTTCGGTGTATTACATACATGCTTGGTCCGCCCTCCTGCATTTAGACGCGCGTGCTTGGTCCGCGACTGCCATCGCTATGAAACTCGCCTTCATTCTCCACCATTAAATGATGCAGGTTTGAAAAGCGAGAGCAATGACTTCAACAGACTCCACGGTCCGCCCTGGGGCTACGCTGGACTTGATTCTAAAGTCATTGATAAGCACTCCAGATTTCAACGACCTGCAGAAAAAGAACTGGGAAGCAATATCTCGACTTATTCCGGGAACAACTGCTCATCAGGTGAATGATCTTATTTTTTCTTTTTCTTCTTATTCTTTTTGGCTTATACATGTAGTACCTATCACCTCACATATATAAATAGTTTGGTTTTTACTCAATAAATGCTGCATTCTTTTGGATTAAATTTTTTGGATGTTCGCTGCATCTAATTCAATTGTGACTGATAAAGAAGTAGAAGTGAACAGATGTCATATTTTGAATTGTTATTCATGTTAAATCCAATAAACTCAATCCATCTCTTATTTCTCATGACTTAAACACTAGCTGTTTCAAATGCTCTTGTTCCTCTTTCTTCACCTGTTCCTCCTCCCCTCCCCCATCTTCCTCATTTTCCTTTTGCTTTTCCTCTTCCTTCTGCCCCATCTCTTGTCTACCTCCTCCATTTCCTTCTCCTCTTCCTACTACTCCTGCTCCTCCTACACCCCCTCTACCCCTACTCTCTCCCACGATCCTGCCCGTGTTCTTGTCTTCCTTCTGCAACATGACCACCACTGCTACCACCACCACTGCTACCACCACCACTGCCCCTGTTCTTGACTTCCTTCTGCAATGTGACCACCACTGCTACCACCACCACTGCTACCACCACCACTGCCCCTGTTCTTGTCTTCCTTCTGCAACATGACCACCACTGCTACGTACCACCATCACTGCCCCTGTTCTTGTCTTCCTTCTGCAACATGACCACCACTGTTACCACCACCACTGCTACCACCCCCACTGCAGCTGTTCTAGTCCAGCAAAAAGGAAACAAAAGTTGTGGCAAATGTAACATGTATGACAACCAAAATAAAAGAGGGTGAATGGATGGGTTTTTAGATAGGCCTAACTTGTTTTTCCATAAAAGAAGATCAGATTGAGACTGCATGTGTGCGTGCGTGTGTGTGTGTGTGTGTGTGTGTGTGTGTGTGTGTGTGTGTGTGTGTGTGTGTGTGTGTGTGTGTGTGTGTGTGTGTGTGTGTGTAAAAATGATGTATTTATAAGATTAACCCGCACAAAAATAAAATAAAAATTGTGGTATAAAATGCCTTTTTACATCAATAGTGCTCATTAGAAAGATGGAACAGTACTCAGTTTGTTGTTTACATTTGGTTTCTTACTTTCTTTTCTTTTATTTTCTCAAAATTTAACAAAGTTGAGGGTCAGCAGGAAAAAAATAGAGTCGATCAGGTTCCCTCAACCACAACTCTGTAGTTGTTGTGTAAGATGCTTGCCTTGCAGTTCATTCACACACAGCCAGCAGACCTGCTTGCAGAGCAGACTACACAGCTCCTGGAGTTGCAGCCTTGGGTGCCATGCTAGGCCTGCACTGCAGCAAGACTGGCACAGCGCCAATTAGACTGGATGGGGTTGAAAGCCCCCCCCCCCCCCCCCCCCCCCAAATTCTATCATAACTGCAATATCTACTGCTATTGTTGCTGCTGCTGCTGTGACTACTACTGCCACTACTACTGCTACTACTACATGTACTACTACGATTACTACTTCTGCTGCTGCTGTTGCTATGACTATAGCTGCCACTACTACTACTACACTACTACTACTACTACTACTACTACTACTACTACTACATGTTCTAACAACTTCTACTACTTCTACTGCTGCTGCTACTGGTGCTGCTGCTGCTGCTACTGCTACTACTACTACTACTAGTACTACTACAGGTACTACTACTACCATTACTACAACTTCTACTACTTCTACTGCCACTACTACTGCTACCACTACTATAACTGTGTACAGCCACTGTATACAACTACTGTGTAAAACATCTATGCACAACTTCTATACACAACTTCTATACATAACTACTATGACTTTCTGCTCCACTATTTCTGCAAAAACTTTGCTGATACTGCAGCTTTGGTAGGGTTTGCATAAAGAGTCACCATAAATCACATCTTTGTGTGCCCTGCATGTCTGCAGTGCGCAAGGCGCTATGACGAGCTGCTGGCCAGTGAGGGAGGACTGTCAGTGGTACAGAGCAAGCCTGCCCCAGTCAGCCAGCCCATCCACCCCTCCAGCACTCTCGAGCCTGACCTCAGTGTCCGCACAGCCAAACAGAAAAGTGAGGCTTGAGAGAGAGCAAGAGAGAGAGAGAGAGAGAGAGAGAGAGAGAGAGAGAGAGAGAGAGAGAGAGAGAGAGAGAGAGAGAGAGAGAGAGAGAGAGAGAGAGAAAGGGAGGGGGAGTGAATGAATGAATGAATGAATGAATGAGTGAATGAATGGAGTTTTATCAATTATCAGCCTTTGTGGGCCATGTAAGGCCATAGGGAATGAAAAACACAAGAATATTTTACAGTTAGCACAAATCAAGTCACAATGTCCCTAGTTATTTGCAGGAGAGAGAGAGAGAGAGAGAGAGAGAGAGAGAGAGAGAGAGAGAGAGAGAGAGAGAGAGAGAGAGAGAGAGAGAGAGAGAGAGAGAGAGATTTGACTTTGGTGTGTGTGAAAGTGGCAATTAACTCTTGCTTTCAACACTCTAAGTTGTATTTTTGCCCATCATGGAGCAGACCAGTACACAGGTAACTTGCACATGATGACACATTTGACACACAGGACTACTGTACATTTTTCTTTCAGGCTATCATGTTTTGACACCACTGGATCCAAACAGCAAGAGAAGAAGTGTGTGTGTGTGTGTGTGTGTGTGTGAGAGTGTGTGTGTGTGTGTGTGTGTGAGAGAGAGAGAGAGAGAGAGAGAGAGAGAGAGAGAGAGAGAGAGAGAGAGAGAGAGAGAGAGAGAGAGAGAGAGAGAGAGAGAGAGAGAGAGTGTGTTTGTGTGGTTAATCTAAGCATGAGTGTGCATGTGCAATCATATGTATATAATTTGAGTGAATTGAGTGTACAGAAATTTGAACAAGCAAAATCTCCGATGACACTGCATGCTCAGCAGCTGTCTGAATTCTCTCTGGCAAGATAAGCATGGTGGAATATCTGGCTTTTTAGACTGGTTGCTGTGGATTTATGCTGATGTTGTGTCTGCCTGCAGTGAAGTTGGTGATTTTTCTTCCACAGGTGCCAGGGAGGACACAGATCAAGGTGAAAACAAGACTCCACACTCCAGGGATCTCCTCAACCAAGGGTATTATGATGCTGTCCTGCACTTTTGCTCTTGAATGTTGTTGTTTTTCAACCATGCCTGGCATTGCGCTAAGGCTTTGTGTGTATAGAGTACCCTAAATTGTAGCCTGTCTTGTGTGTGTATAGAGTGTCCTTGTAGCCTGGCCTTGTATGTGTATAGAGTGTCCTTGTAGCCTGGCCTTGTGTGTGTATATAGTGTCCTTGTAGCCTGGCCTTGTGTGTGTCAAGAGTGTCCTTGTAGCCTGGCCTTGTGTGTGTATAGAGCTTCCTTGTAGCCTGGCCTTGTGTGTGTATATAGTGTCCTTGTAGCCTGGCCTTGTGTGTGTATAGAGTGTCCTTGTAGCCTGGCCTTGTGTGTGTATATAGTGTCCTTGTAGCCTGGCCTTGTGTGTGTATAGTGTGTCCTTGTAGCCTGGCCTTGTGTGTGTATATAGTGTCCTTGTAGCCTGGCCTTGTGTGTGTATATAGTGTCCTTGTAGCCTGGCCTTGTGTGTGTCAAGAGTGTCCTTGTAGCCTGGCCTTGTGTGTGTATAGAGCTTCCTTGTAGCCTGGCCTTGTGTGTGTATATAGTGTCCTTGTAGCCTGGCCTTGTGTGTGTCAAGAGTGTCCTTGTAGCCTGGCCTTGTGTGTGTATAGAGCTTCCTTGTAGCCTGGCCTTGTGTGTGTATAGAGTGTCCTTGTAGCCTGGCCTTGTGTGTGTATAGAGTGTCCTTGTAGCCTGGCCTTGTGTGTGTATATAGTGTCCTTGTAGCCTGGCCTTGTGTGTGTATAGTGTGTCCTTGTAGCCTGGCCTTGTGTGTGTATATAGTGTCCTTGTAGCCTGGCCTTGTGTGTGTATAGAGTGTCCTTGTAGCCTGGCCTTGTGTGTGTATATAGTGTCCTTGTAGCCTGGCCTTGTGTGTGTATAGAGTGTCCTTGTAGCCTGGCCTTGTGTGTGTATATAGTGTCCTTGTAGCCTGGCCTTGTGTGTGTATAGAGTGTCCTTGTAGCCTGGCCTTGTGTGTGTATAGAGTGTCCTTGTAGCCTGGCCTTGTGTGTGAATAGAGTGTCCTTGTAGCCTGGCCTTGTGTGTGTATAGAGTGTCCTTGTAGCCTGGCCTTGTGTGTGTATAGAGTGTCCTTGTAGCCTGGCCTTGTGTATATATAGAGTGTCCTTGTAGCCTGGCCTTGTGTGTGAATAGAGTGTCCTTGTAGCCTGGCCTTGTGTGTGTATAGAGTGTCCTTGTAGCCTGGCCTTGTGTGTGAATAGAGTGTCCTTGTAGCCTGGCCTTGTGTGTGAATAGAGTGTCCTTGTAGCCTGGCCTTGTGTGTGAATAGAGTGTCCTTGTAGCCTGGCCTTGTGTGTGTATAGAGTGTCCTTGTAGCCTGGCCTTGTGTGTGCATTGAGTGTCCTTGTAGCCTGGCCTTGTGTGTGTATAGAGTGTCCTTGTAGCCGCTTGTAGCCTGGCCTTGTGTGTGTCAACAGTGTCCTTGTAGCCTGGCCTTGTGTGTGTATGGTGTCCTTGTAGCCTGGCCTTGTGTGTGTATAGTGTGTTCTTGTAGCCTGGCCTAGTGCATGCTGTGCATGTTGCCATTCTGGTCTTCAATAAGGTATGTGCTAAACCATGCTTTTAGTTGCTTGTTACTTTTTGGTTTCTGTCTCTGTCCGTCATCTTTGATGTTTCTGTCCTGGCTTGTCTTCCAGCTGAAACTTTTCTTGGCCCATCTAGGTTCTGATGAATGGTGTTGATTTGCAAGATGTTTTCCTCACATTTCTTCTTTCCTCTCCGAATAGGAATATTCCCCAGGGAGAGAAGATGGTGCTGGTATCTGACTGTGTGAATCCTGTATGTGTGTCACTGGGTTTATCATCAGGAGCTTGTTGAAGATTCAGAGGGCTTAATCTTGGGCTTGGCAAGCCAAAATTGTCTCCCTTGAATGGCCCTACTTCAGGCACTGAGATGGCTTCCAGGATGCATTCTCTTCATTGCGGAGTGTTAATGTGGGTGCTTCTCATGCTAATGAGTGAACCTGCAGCGGTAGACTGGTCTTTCCTTCAGGAAGCTGATAAGTTATGCTGTACCTGCACATCAAGACCCAACACCACATGAACAGAAAATTATATCAAACTATAGTGCTGACTTAAAGCATAAGCAAGAATTTATCAAAACTTACCTCAAGGGAGGTTACATGACAAACTAAGGGGTAAACTATGGAGTATAGAGTAACCTCCCTTGAAATGTTTTAGAATTATTTTATGAAATTAATGCTTACATCTTGCCAGCTAATTATTTCAGAGCAGATATTCTTTATTAAAAAAAGAAAACAACATCAGGCTAACTTCTTGTAACTTCTTGGGTGTTAATCACAGGTCAAAACGTCTGCCACTGTGTACATCTATGATGATGATTTCTGTCCAGTTTCCTAAAACAGCCATTTTGAATCAAGACTTGTAGCACCTCAGCAGTAGGCTATTGAACAACCGACGGTGTGTCACCTAGCAAGCCTGTTCAAGAGTCAAGCACCCCAAGCACTATCAAATGCTAGATATCTTGAATAGCCTTCTGGTGTCAGTAGAAGATTAATTGTGGCCCATGCAGTAAGCAGGAGATAAAGATAAGAGTCACTTGAGACCCAGACATGAGTGGTGGAATGCTGTGTAAAATCACACCATCTTTTTTTCAAAGTTGAGCAAAACCACCCACTGTGATCTCTCAAGGGCAGAGCAGCAGACTGCAGCAGGGTGTCTGCCCTGCAAGCAAAGGCACCCAGACTGACTGTTTGTCAGGCTTGACAAGAAGTGCAAGGATTCTCTGGGTGTCCAGCTTCTGTTCCTCTCCTGGCTTTCCCATCCAGCATCTATGCTGGACACTTTTCATGGGGTAGAAACCATGCCAGTCTATGATGGACATGATACATGAATAGAAACCATGCCTATGATAGACATGATACATGGGATAGAAACCATGCCTGTCTATGTTGGACATGATATATGGGGTAGAAACCATGCCTGTCCATGATGGACATGATACATGGGATAGAAACCATGCCTGTCTATAGTGGACATGATACATGGGGTAGAAACCATGCCTGTCCATGATGGACATGATACATGGGATAGAAACCATGCCTGTCTATAGTGGACATGATACATGGGGTAGAAACCATGCCTGTCCATGATGGACATGATACATGGGGTAGAAACCATGCCTGTTCATGATGGACATGATACATGGGGTAGAAACCATGCCTGTCTATGGTGGACATGATACATGGGGTAGAAACCATGCCTGTCTATGGTGGACATGATACATGGGGTAGAAACCATGCCTGTCTATGGTGGACATGATACATGGGGTAGAAACCATGCCTGTCTATGGTGGACATGATACATGGGGTAGAAACCATGCCTGTCCATGATGGACATGATACATTGGGTAGAAACCATGCCTGTCTATGGTGGACATGATACATGGGGTAGAAACCATGCCTGTCTATGGTGGACATGATACATGGGGTAGAAACCATGCCTGTCTATGGTGGACATGATACATGGGGTAGAAACCATGCCTGTCCATGATGGACTTGATGATGAGGTAGAAACTATGCCTGTCTATGGTGGACATGATACATTGGGTAGAAACCATGCCTGTCTATGGTGGACATGATACATGGGGTAGAAACCATGCCTGTCTATGGTGGACATGATACATGGGGTAGAAACCATGCCTGTCCAGGATGGACATGATACATGGGGTAGAAACCATGCCTGTCCATGATGGACATGATGCATGAGGTAGAAACCATGCCTGTCTATGGTGGACATGATACATGGGGTAGAAACCATGCCTGTCTATGGTGGACATGATACATGGGGTAGAAACCATGCCTGTCTATGGTGGACATGATACATGGGGTAGAAACCATGCCTGTCCATGATGGACATGATACATGGGGTAGAAACCATGCCTGCCCATGATGGACATGATACATGGGGTAGAAACCATGCCTGTCTATGGTGGACATGATACATGGGGTAGAAACCATGCCTGTCTATGGTGGACATGATACATGGGGTAGAAACCATGCCTGTCTATGGTGGACATGATACATGGGATAGAAACCATGCCTGTCGATGGTGGACATGATACATGGGGTAGAAACCATTCCTAGTTGTCCATAGGATATTATCTATTCTTTGGTTTGTGTTGTTACTGTAACTTCATTGATAATCAAATCTGTTCTAATAGTGACTCAATGTGTTGTTGATTACAGCCAATTCTCTGTGAGGTGGGTTATAATGATGCTGTTTCACCTTAGCATTGAAGTCACTCTACTAAAGTAAACTCAGCCATGGGCAATGTAGAGATATACTTGCTGGGGGAAAGAAATATATCAATTTTTAATTAGCAACTAAGATTTTTTTATGCTCGTACCAAACTGAGTGTGCATAATGGAAACCATTGCCTACCATTGATAAATATGCAGTAAATAAACGTGACAAGTATGTCTTACTACAATATTTCCAGTTTGTATGACATTTGGAAATTATTATTATAAATCACTCTTATACCGCGCGATACTCCCACTCAGTGAGACTCAAAGCGCTTCAGCCGATGTCGAGGCTGCCTCTCAGTGTGTAGTGTCTCAAGTCAATGAGACCAGTGTCCTGCTGCCAAGGGCGCTGGCACACTGTTTTCCACAAAGGAGAAATTGTGCGTGCTGGGTGTTTTTACTGTGGCCGACACCCACCCGTCGAGGACATGAGCGTCAGGATCTTTATAGTGCGTGATTTTGATGTTGTGAATGCGTATCACACACTAGACCTCGGTTTATTAAGGTCTCATCCGAAGGACCTGGGGAGAGGCCCTGAGGAGGGCCGTTTGGTAGCCCTAAAGAGGGCCATTTGGTACCCGGTTTCACTCCTGGGTGGGGAGAAGCAATGGGAGTTAAGCATCTTGCTCAAGGATGCAATTCTGGGGACCGCGCAGCTTCGAACGCCGCACCCACTGGCCGCAAGCGGTTGTAGGTCCAGCGCGCTAACCACTCGGCCACTTCACCTCACAAAGTTTCTTGTGTTCTCCTGGAGTGAGTTCTACTGAAATAACAGGTGTGAGCTGGCAGTAAAATGAAGTAATGGGTGCATGTTCTCACTCCTCATTGCTTGTTGATGTTCACTCCTGGAGTGAGTTCTACTGAAATAACAGGTGTGAGCTGGCAGTAAAATGAAGTAATGGGTGCATGTTCTCACTCCTCATTGCTTGTTGATGTTCACTCCTGGAGTGAGTTCTACTGAAATAACAGGTGTGAGCTGGCAGTAAAATGAAGTAATGGGTGCATGTTCTCACTCCTCATTGCTTGTTGATGTTGACTCCTGAAAGGAGCTTCAAGGGTGGAAGGTCAGTGCCTGAAGCATTATTTGCTGTCCAGCTCCCTTTTCTAGACTCTTTCTTGTTGCCATGGAAACTAACACTGCATCCCTGTAGTTCATTGACCACTTTGCATGACTGGGTCTGAATAACAGCACGTCTGTTGACAGTCCCCGGCTGTTCCCCGCCATTACAAGCACAACGCCAACTTCGCACCCCTGTATGCATTTTTGACCAAGTTAATCCCACCAGGAATGAAACTTGTACTGAGTGATGGCTGCTGCTGCCTTTTTGATTCCATTTTTTTTGGTTGTCTTTTGCTCTCTGAGGTGATGAAGTGAATGAACAGCAGTGAATACATGGTGCATGGCCTGGACTGCAAATATCACATGCTGGTCGCTTGTCAGTTGTCACCTTGACTCTTGCAACCTAAGTGGCAGTACCTGAAAATTTTAAAAACAAATAATAGCATTTTGAAAGATGCAGAAGCTTTGCATGTTTTAATTCATCACTTGAATACAACTGGCGTTTTTGTGCCATGAGTTCCAGACAGTTCCATAGACGTCTATGTACTATTCTCTAACACGCTTTGATTGAGGGACTTTAGGTACTGGAACAGATTCTTTGAATCTTTCACTTAAGATGTTGATGATGACTGATAGTTTGTTTGGTTTTTTTCCCAATGTAATACTTGAAAACTATTGCTCATTCTGAATAGATGTAATTTGGTATATGTAAATGGCTGCTTTTTTTGTGCAAAAAGATTAAACTCAGTGTTGGTGGTGTTGATTGTTTTCAGTCGTGAGCAATGAAAACATTATGTCATATTGTGATAAATGGTGTCTTGTGCTGTGGATTGCAAAAGGTACACTAGTTCTATTGCCAATTGCTATAGAGTGTTATCGCTTTAAAAATCCACACATTATTACATTATTATTATCTTGGAATATGCCTTTCATTTATGCATATGTGATGAGCTCTGTGTAAATAAAGCATGAGAACATCATTTGTGTGTGTGTGTATGTGTGTGTGTGTGTGTGTGTGTGTGTGTTTGTGTGTGTGTGTGAAGAAATGGCAGCCTATTCTAGTTGTAAATGTGGTTTTCCATTCTACCTTGCAGTTCTGTGATGGTGATCCATGTGTGTGATGAAGCAAAGAACCGTAAGTAGCAAGCAGCCCTACACCCAAGGGGGTGCATTCTTCAGTTTAAAGTACATGTTTGCTTGTTTTCTCCATGCAATGCATGAACTGTTGTTGTGTACACGATTTCCTGTACAACTACTCAGTGAGTGCATCTGTACCTTATGTAAATACAGTGTACACGTATATGCATGTTGTTGTCTTCTCTTACTGTCACCTTCCTCTAGCAGGCAAGTTTTGAGGGACTTGTAATGCCCTGTCTACAGTGCCATCTTAATCCATGAGTCTGGAAGGATTCCCTCTCTCTACTTTCAAAGTTACTGTGTCTACATGATGCTGTTTATGTGTGCTGACTGATCTTTCATAAAGTTACTGAGTCCTCATGATAGAATATGTTTGTGCTGTGTGCTCAGTCATGAAGTTACTGTGTCCTCATGATAGAATGTGTTTGTGCTGTGTGCTCAGTCATAAAGTTACTGAGTCCTCATGATAGAATATGTTTGTGCTGTGTGCTCAGTCATAAAATTACTGAGTCCGAGCCATGATAGAATGTGTTTGTGCTGTGTGCTCAGTCATAAAGTTACTGAGTCCGAGCCATGATAGAATGTGTTTGTGCTGTGTGCTCAGTCATAAAGTTACTGAATCCTCATGATAGAGTGTGTTTGTGCTGTGTGCTCAGTCATAAAGTTACTGAGTCCGAGCCATGATAGAATATGTTTGTGCTGTGTGCTCAGTCATAAAGTTACTGAATCCTCATGATAGAATGTGTTTGTGCTGTGTGCTCAGTCATAAAGTTACTGAGTCCGAGCCATGATAGAATGTGTTTGTGCTGTGTGCTCAGTCATAAAGTTACTGAGTCCGAGCCATGATAGAATATGTTTGTGCTGTGTGCTCAGTCATAAAGTTACTGAATCCTCATGATAGAATATGTTTATGCTGTGTGCTCAGTCATAAAGTTACTGAGTCCTCATGATAGAATATGTTTGTGCTGTGTGCTCAGTCATAAAGTTACTGAATCCTCATGATAGAATATGTTTGTGCTGTGTGCTCAGTCATAAAGTTACTGTGTCTTCGTGATAGAATATGTTTATGCTGTGTGCTCAGTCATAAAGTTACTGAGTCCTCATGATAGAATATGTTTGTGCTGTGTGCTCTTTCATGTTCTTTTCTCATTCATCACATTGCTACATCTGCATGATATGATTTGTGTCTTGTGTGCTGTCATGAAGTTTTGTGTCATCATGATACGTGTGTGCTTTGTACTCTTCATGAAGTTACAGGCTGCATATGCTGTGTGTTCTTTCAGTGAAAAAAGATTTCAACTGCCCGAGAGACTTGTTGGTGTTGGAAATGAAGTACTTTGCTGAGTACCTCACATCAGATGCTCAGCGATGGGAGGAGGTGGACATTTCTGTCCACTGTGATGTCCTGATTTTTGACTGGCTCATGAAGTATGTCAAGAGAGGGACAAGGGAATTTCCTGAGAAGCCGAAACTTGGTAAGCCAAGGCAGGCACTTGGACAGACAGACTGATTGACCAACCAACACACCCACCCATCCACAGATTGCCAGCAGAGAGAGAGAGAGAGAGAGAGAGAGAGAGAGAGAGAGAGAGAGAGAGAGATGAATATGACAGATGCACAGACAAGCAGACAGATGGCCAGTCAAACAAATGCACACATATACACACAAGCAAGCACTGCACACACACACACACACACACACACACACACACACACATACACACAAGCAAGCACACACACACACACACACACACACACACACACACACACACACACACACTGGCAAAGAGACTATTTATATTGTCTCAAATGCATGTACACATCCAGCAGGGGACATGCACAGTTCATGTGCCATAACATGTTCAGATCACCTACTGATGGATTACACATTTTTTTTAACTGAGCAAGTTGCCGTCATTTAGAGTTTTAATGAATGTCTTTTGTGTGATTTTCAGAATCAAACAATGTTGTGTCCATATTGATTTCATCGGACTTCCTGAAAATGGATACTTTGGTAAGTTTTCTGCTTGTAAAGACTATGTTCAGGTCTCTCCCCCTTATTATTTATTTTTAAGGAGGCCAGATTGAGATTGCACGCATTTGTGTATGTGTGGATTTTAAGAAATACAATGGGAACGGTAGATTCAAATCCAAACATAGACAAACCTTTCTCTTTTGCTGAAATTTTTTTAATGTTTTTTCACTTAAACAGTGCTCATAGGGAAGATGGGACAGCATGCAGGTAGTTGTTTGCCTTGGATTTCTTTCTTTACTATCTCTTCTTTTTTTCACCAGTGGAAAAAACCTTTAGGGTTGGCAGGAAAAAATATGGTTGGTCAGGTTACCATGACCAACAACTTTTTAGGGGGGGGCGGGGGTGGTGGTGGTGTTTGTCTTAAACCTGGTAGATATCTAACCTCATGAAACATAGTGTGTAATTTATATCAACACCACAGAAAATGAAAATCATGGAATGTTATATAAAGAACATTATGATTTTTTATGAACTTTTCTGGTTGAGTTTTGGTCCACCATTGAGGTCTTTTACACCCGTGCAAAAATTGCCACAGTGCTGGCACAAGGGTAGTCTGATGGCTGATGGTAGTCAGGCAGGCAGGCAGAAAGGCAGGCAGGCAGGCAGGCAGGCAGGCAGGCAGAAAAGCAGGCAGGCAGAAAGGCAGGCTAGGCAGGCAGGCAGGCAAGCTAGCAGGCCGACAGACGGACAGACAGGTAGACAGGCAGGCAGGCAGGTAGGCAGGCAGGCAAGATGGCAGGCAGTTAGGCAGGCAGGCAGGCAGGAGTGACATTGGTCAGAGGAGCTAAGAGAAAGGTCCAGCTCGAGAAGAGTGAAAGTTATTGTCTGCATCATACACTCATAGTCATAGCCCCACTTGTGTATTACAAGTCATACACTCATAGTCATAGCCCCACTTGTATATTACAAGTCATACATGTTTATGGCATGCGTACTTCATTTACTTGCCATAAGTCATGAGTAGATTTCTGTGAACTGTTAGGGTTCCATTGGGTGTTTTTCTTTTCTTTTGTAATGTGAAAGAAACAACTTTGGGTTTGTAGTATTCTTTTGTGGTGTATGTAATGTTAATACCAGAAGTGGAAAGATGCTAATTTTCTTGATTTCAGAATGAATAAAGAATGTCTTCATATCTCTTTTGATGTTATTGTTTGTCAGTGTGGAGGATGGAGAGTTGTTTTCCTTGTTGCCAAGGTGACAGAGTGTGTGGAGTACTGCCACAAGAACATGACTGCCATCGTGGGCACCAACTGCAACATGAACTGCATCAACGACAAGCTGGTCACAAGGTATGGCCTTCCAAGCAGCACATTCCTTAGCACTCATGACTGTTTGTTAACACTTTTCTTGCTTGGCTGTCAGTCTGTCACACTTGTCTTGGTTTCCTTGGCTGTCAGTCTGTCACACTTTTCTTGTCACGTCTTTGGCTGTCAGTCTGTCACACTTGTCTTGGTTTCCTGGGCTGTCAATCTGTCACGTTTGTCTTGCCATTTCTTTGGCTGCTTTTGTGATACACATCTTTGTTGATATGGCATGTGTTATTGTTGACATGGCATCCTTCTTAGCTGATATGACATTTTGTTGTTGTTGACGTTGCATCCATACTTGTTGATATTGCATGTGTTTTTGTTGACATTGCATCCATCCTTGTTGGTATGGCATGTGTTTTTGTTGACATTGCATCCATCCTTGTTGGTATGGCATGTGTTTTTGTTGACAAGGCATCCATCCTTGTTGATATGGTCACACTGATCACTGCACTGATTTGTGTCTATACTCTGTCCACGTGCTTCTGCCACGGTCAATGCAGCTAGTCAGTTGTGTTGTAGCCGTTTCTTGTTGTTGTGACTTGTTTTGCAACTTTGAGGAAAATTAACATTTGTTTAGCTTTGTGTAATGGAACGTATGTTTGCATGGTCATCACCTTCTTTGTCATATGGTTTCAATTTTCTTACATTCTCTTCCTTACAGACATTTACACTGTACTTTGTGTGGTTTTGCACACTTGTGCTTTATATTGTTGTTTGACAAAAACTGGAATCAACCTTGCCTTCATTATTAGTCTTTGCTCCATTTGCAGAATAGCAGATCTGTTTTCTCATAATGAAGCGGATGATATAAAAGACAAAAAAGATAAATTCAAGAGGTAAGTAGATTTTTATGCATGTTGAATGTTGAAGAGATGCCAGATTGATGGAGCAAGAGAGGAAATTAGGGCAAGAAATGTTGAAGTCCGGGCACTTCAGATAAAGGGGGTGGGGAGAAAACGTGTTTTCATGCAAGGCTTGCTGGGCTAACGGTGCCCTTACAATGGAGGAAGCATGAATGCCATAATATCATACAACCAGTCTGGTTGTGCATTCTGTGTGTGTGTGTGTGTGTGTGTGTGTGTGTGTGTATACATGTGTGTATACATGTGTGTGTATATATATGTTTGTGTGTGTGTGTATACATGTGTGTATATATATATGTGTGTATATATGTGTGTGTGTATATATGTTTGTGTGTGTGTATACATGTGTGTATACATGTGTATATACATGTGTGTGTATATATATGTTTGTGTGTGTGTGTATACATGTGTATATATATATATATGTGTGTATACATGTGTGTTTATATGTGTTTATACATGTGTGTTTATATGTGTGTATATATGTTTGTTTGTGTGTGTGTGTATATATATGTTTGTGTGTGTATATACATGTGTGTATATATATGTGTGTGTATATATATGTTTGAGTGTGTGTGTGTGTATACATGGGTGTATATTGTGTGTGTATATATATACTAGCCGCTTCGCGGCCAGGCAATGCGCAAAGTGTCAAAGCCACATACAAAGCCAAATTCTTCAGCCGCCATTTTGTTTTTCTCATTACATAACCATAACCAAAAATGTGTTCACAGATCTTCATCATTTGACTTTACCTACCCATACACCAAATTTCGGTCAAATCCGAGCACTTTGAGTTTTCGGCGGCCATCTTGTTTGTGCGCACTTCCGGTTACCATGGCGACACCTTTTTTTTAACCCTACCATGACCTGACCCCGGCCCACATCTAACCCCATTCCAAGTTCTGAGTCGATGGGAACTCCTGTGTCTCAGACGGCTTTGCCACCTTCGACACAGTCGTCCATTGTTTACTCTGCCGCCATTTTGTTTTTCTCGTGACGTAACCATGGTAACCAAAAAAATTGTTCACAGATCTTCATCATTTGACTTTACCAACCCACACACCAAATTTCGGTCAAATCGGAACACTTTGAGTTTTCGGCGGCCATCTTGTTTGTGCCCACTTCCGGTTACCATGGCAACACCATTTTTTTAACACCACGTTGACCTGACCCCGGTCCACACCTAACCCCATACCAAGTTTCAAGTCGATCAGAATAAAACTGTGGAAACGTATGAGTGTCACACACACACACACACACACACACACACACACACACACAAAGACAGACAGACAGCGAAAATATATATAGAGATGTTTGTGTGTGTGTGTATATGTTACAGTCAAATCCGGAAATCAGGCATTCTCCGAGAATGCCTGAAAGTTTAGGCATTCACGGTAAATCCCTGGTTTGATCAGGCAATACCGGTAATGCCTGAAAATGTTCAGGCATTATCGGTGATTGACTGAAATAGGCTGTCAGGCATTATCGGAGAATGCCTACCGCTCACAATCTGAGTTTTGAATGGCTGGGGTCGTAATTGGTTTCACGCCTCTTTTGTGCTCTCTCTCTCTCTCTCTCTCTCTCTCTCTCTCTCTCTCTCTCTCTCTCTCTCTCTCTCTCTCTCTCTCTCTCTCTCTCTCTCTCTCTCTCTCTCTCCTCTCTCTCTCTCTTAATTTGAAGGCATTCAATTAAAGAACATAATGATGAAATCAGTTAAATTTATTAATTCTAACAACTACAATGTACATTAAAACAGATCTTTCTGTCAACAATTCATTTGTTTCCACAAGTCAAGGATTGGTAACACCGACTGTTGCACTTCAGGCATGCAATTAAAGAACATAATGATGAAATCAGTTAAATTTATTAATTCTAACAACCACAATGTACTTAAAACAGATCTTTCTGTCAACAATTCATTTGTTTCCACAAGTCAAGGATTGGTGACACCGACTGTTGCACTTCAGTTTTGCTTTGAAGCATTTGCACCCGAACTGTTGCACTTGACGTATCCTTGTCCTCCGCTTTGGGAGCCCAGGGTGACTGCCTCTCGAAGACTTACGTGCTTAACACAGTTCATTTCACTCAAAGAGAACAATTTTTGTGGACACAGTTCGAACTCGTTTCTGGTGTAGGCTCCTTTTAAAATCCCATGCTTGGTCACCAGTGTGTAGTCATTTTCACTCCTGTCAAGAATCACCCCCAGGATATTCCGCGGGTCTCCACGGCCTCTATCCACCAGGGGAATGGGTATAGCGACATTATCACCTCTCTGTCCATGACCGAGATCCAAGCGACTCCGCTTCACCATTCTTTCTGCTTGCTGGAGCTGACATACCCTGCTAGCTTGTCTGTGGTGGTGAATTTGTTTATATTAGTCTGTCAAGCAATGCCACACTGTCATCAGTCACCAACTCCTTAGTACTGAGATTTGCATTTTGGATGTTGATAGTGTTACCCTGGGGTTCAGACCTAGTCAAACAATACGAGATTTTTTTATTAGAGAAAAAAGCAAACAATTAAAAAAATGAGAAAAAAGAATAAATAAAAGAGAAAAAAGAAGGGTGTCTCGGCTTGCCATGGACAAGTTTCAGTTCAGGCCACAATGTTTTCAGTTCCTTGATAATTGCTGCAGTGAATTCAGAACCATTGTCCGATTGTAGGATCACAGGAGCTCCAAGTAGTGCAAAGATGTCCATCAACTGAGTTGCTACCTCACAAGCTCTTTTTGAGGTCAGGGGTCGCAACACAACGAATTTTGTAAGATGGTCTTGATAAACCATTATCCACTTGTATTGACCATCATCCATCGACTGAAAGTCAATCAGGTCAACTTGAAACCTGGATGAAAAATCACTTGAAAGGATGGGTTTCACAACAACTCCTTTTGTTTTCTGTCGTTTCGTCTTCTCTTGGCATACCTTGCAGAAAGACTTGAAAAGTTCTACGCTTTCTCTGTGCACATTTGCAAATTTCTGTTCAAGAGAGAGAGAGAGAGAGAGAGAGAGAGAGAGAGAGAGAGAGAGAGACAGAGAGAGACAGAGACAGAGACAGAGACAGACAGACAGAGAGACAGACAGACAGACAGACAGACAGACAGACAGACAGACAGACAGACAGACCGACATATTTGAGAGAGAGGGAGCAACGAGAGGGATATAGAGGAGTCTACTTACTTCGAAAACAGCTTGTACTGACGTGGAGTTTTCCGACTTTCGTTTTCCATCATCTCTTCAAGTATTTGAAAATATTTTGACTTTGGCATCAAGTGGTTTTCACTTTTGGCGTACTTTGGAAAGAGTAACTGATTAAATCGGATTTCCACCGATTCTGTTTCCTCCATTGCTACCCTCAACATTGAGAGCAACATCACAATGGAACTAGCATTATACTGAAAGTGAACTCCAATCACTCCAAACTCAGCGAAAAGGGGAAAAAGTTAAAGAGACAATGAGAGAGAGATTCACATAAGAGAAACTCACAATAAATTAAGGCCGGTTATATAAAAACAAACTCTAATCACTCCGAACTCCGGGGGGAAAAAACTAAAAATTCATGCAAGACAGGCTATGTAAAAACAGACAAGGTCTCAGGTCACACATGGAAGAGAAACTCACTAATAATTCATGCAAGGCAGACTATGTAAAAGCAGACAAGGTCAGAACAACCCGTTTTGCCTAACAGTCAGGCAAAACGGGAAATTTGTACAAGTAGTTTTTAGGCATTTCCTGATAATGCCTGAAAATTTTCAGGCATTACCGGTATTGCCTGATCAAACCAGGGATTTACCGTGAATGCCTAAACTTTCAGGCATTCTCGGAGAATGCCTGATTTCCGGATTTGACTGTAACATATACATGTGTGTATACATGTGTGTGTATATGTATGTTTGTGTTTGTGTGTATACATGGATGTATAGTGTGTGTGTATGTATATATATATATATATATATATATATATATGTTTGTGTGTGTGTGTGTGTGTGTGTATACATGTGTGTATACATGTGTGTGTATATATATGTTTGTGTGTGTGTGTGTGTATATATACATGTGTGTATATATATGTGTATATATATGTGTGTGTATATATATGTTTGTGTGTGTGTGTGTATACATGGGTGTATATTGTGTGTGTATATATATATATATATGTTTGTGTGTGTGTGTGTATACATGTGTGTAAACATGTGTGTGTGTGTGTGTGTGTGTGTGAGTGTGCATGTGCACTTGCTTGCATGTGTGTGTCTGTGCGAGTGCAAGTGTCACAGTGCTACATCTGCAGAGTGCAGTTCCTGTAGGGCGACTGGTTTTGTTCATCCTGCAGCAAGCTGTTTTCCAAGAAGCTGGAGAAGCTGTTTGACCCAGACCACAGCTCCCCAGACAGCCTGGAGTCCGCTGCCTCCCTCTTCAGGTGCGTCTCTAGCTCTAGGGGCTGTGTGCAGCTTCCGCAGCATTGTCACTCATAGTGCTGCTTGCATTTCAAACACTGGAAATGGGGCACGACATGAAAATGTGTTGTAAACAGTTTTGCGCTTGATTTTTTATACTATCCAAAGTATAACAAAAATCAGTGCTTCCTTCAGAGTCTGACACAAACTATTGCCCGATTGCCCAGGACAACCAAGCGTTCTCTTTGGGCAGGTCTAGATAGACTTTTCCTTGCCTGAACAGGCAACCAAATATTTTTCCTCTGATTTAAATGAGAACTGAAGCACACAATGGCCTGAAAACTGTGTCGGCACACCGTGGCATGCCTGTGCAGGAAAAACACATTTAAAACGTATAAACACCTACATGTATATTTATTTCACTAGTGTGATTACTGTGGTGGGATCAAAAAAATGTAGGCTAGTGGATATAGCCTTTGGAAAATAACATTTCAGTCTGCTTGCCCAAATGGGTAAGCAGGTTTCAGAAGGATTGTCAGACCCTGTCTCTTATTTTGAGATGCCACATGGAGTCAAGCAGCTTGCCCGTGTTTGATTTTTTAATACTTTGCATGGAGCGTTCCACCGAATGAATGGACAAAGTTATGCCTACACATGTAGTGTTGTCAGTGTCTGCATGTTGGCTTTGACTCATGTATCCCATGGCTTGACTTTGACCCTGTCTGCTTGAAGGTGCTCTGTGTGCAAGCGGTTGCTGACCAGGAGCCAGGAAAGGCGGGTCAAATGTCTGCCCAGCAGGTAAGGTTCCTGTGCTTGGAGGGAGGCACTCCTTGTCTTCACTCTGCACCTGGAGTGCCGACCTGTCTTGCCTGAGAGAGTGGGGGTGGGGGTGGAGGGGTGGGGGGTGTCTGCAGTGGTCTGAGCTTTGTGGGTTTTAGAGGAGTTAGCCTGGGCAGGGGCTTGATGACATTGCCATGGCCTGCTGATGCCTGACTGACTCTTGAGGTGTCACAAGATCAAATTTGGGCAGGGTTTCTTATTCAGCAGTTGCTTGGGATGAACTGGTGTGAACTGTTGCAGTTTCCACCAGGAGCAGTGCTTGAGGGGACAGAGTGTAGCTTGAGGGGACAGAGTGTAGTTTGAGGGGACAGAGTGTAGTTTGAGGGGACAGAGTGTAGCTTGAGGGGACAGAGTGTAGTTTGAGGGGACAGAGTGTAGTTTGAGGGGACAGAGTGTAGTTTGAGGGGACAGAGTGTAGCTTGAGGGGAGAGAGTGTAGCTTGAGGGGACAGAGTGTAGCTTGAGGGGACAGAGTGTAGTTTGAGGGGACAGAGTGTAGTTTGAGGGGACAGAGTGTAGCTTGAGGGGACAGAGTGTAGCTTGAGGGGACAGAGTGTAGTTTGAGGGGACAGAGTGTAGTTTGAGGGGAGAGAGTGTAGTTTGAGGGGCCAGAGTGTAGTTTGAGGGCCAGAGTGTAGTTTGAGGGGACAGAGTGTAGCTTGAGGGGACAGAGTGTAGCTTGAGGGGACAGAGTGTAGCTTGAGGGGACAGAGTGTAGCTTGAGGGGACAGAGTGTAGTTTGAGGGGACAGAGTGTAGTTTGAGGGACAGAGTGTAGTTTGAGGGGACAGAGTGTAGTTTGAGGGGACAGAGTGTAGCTTGAGGGGAGAGAGTGTAGCTTGAGGGGACAGAGTGTAGCTTGAGGGGACAGAGTGTAGTTTGAGGGGACAGAGTGTAGTTTGAGGGGACAGAGTGTAGCTTGAGGGGTCAGAGTGTAGCTTGAGGGGACAGAGTGTAGCTTGAGGGGACAGAGTGTAGCTTGAGGGGACAGAGTGTAGTTTGAGGGGACAGAGTGTAGCTTGAGGGGACAGAGTGTAGCTTGAGGGACAGAGTGTAGCTTGAGGGGACAGAGTGTAGCTTGAGGGGACAGAGTGTAGCTTGAGGGGACAGAGTGTAGTTTGAGGGGACAGAGTGTAGTTTGAGGGGAGAGTGTAGCTTGAGGGGACAGAGTGTAGCTTGAGGGGACAGAGTGTAGTTTGAGGGGACAGAGTGTAGTTTGAGGGGACAGAGTGTAGTTTGAGGGGACAGAGTGTAGCTTGAGGGGACAGAGTGTAGTTTGAGGGGACAGAGTGTAGTTTGAGGGGACAGAGTGTAGCTTGAGGGGACAGAGTGTAGCTTGAGGGGACAGAGTGTAGCTTGAGGGGACAGAGTGTAGTTTGAGGGGACAGAGTGTAGTTTGAGGGACAGAGTGTAGCTTGAGGGGACAGAGTGTAGCTTGAGGGACAGAG
Source organism: Theodoxus fluviatilis (assembly GCA_034096865.1). Lineage (NCBI taxonomy): Eukaryota > Metazoa > Mollusca > Gastropoda > Cycloneritida > Neritidae > Theodoxus > Theodoxus fluviatilis. Next base: position 280,700 of record JAWQFJ010003121.1, on the reverse strand, counting down.
TGTAGCTTGAGGGGACAGAGTGTAGCTTGAGGGGACAGAGTGTAGCTTGAGGGGACAGAGTGTAGTTTGAGGGGACAGAGTGTAGCTTGAGGGGACAGAGTGTAGCTTGAGGGACAGAGTGTAGTTTGAGGGGACAGAGTGTAGTTTGAGGGGACAGAGTGTAGTTTGAGGGAGAGAGTGTAGTTTGAGGGCAGAGTGTAGTTGAGGGCAGAGTGTAGTTTGAGGGGACAGAGTGTAGCTTGAGGTTACAGAGTGTAGCTTGAGGGGACAGAGTGTAGCTTGAGGGGAGAGAGTGTAGCTTGAGGGGACAGTGTAGTTTGAGGGGACAGAGTGTAGTTTGAGGGGACAGAGTGTAGTTGGGGACAGAGTGTAGTTTGAGGGGACAGAGTGTAGTTTGAGGGGACAGAGTGTAGCTTGAGGGGACAGAGTGTAGCTTGAGGGGACAGAGTGTAGCTTGAGGGGACAGAGTGTAGTTTGAGGGGACAGAGTGTAGTTTGAGGGGACAGAGTGTAGCTTGAGGGGTCAAAGTGTAGCTTGAGGGGACAGAGTGTAGTTTGAGGGGACAGAGTGTAGTTTGAGGGGACAGAGTGTAGTTTGAGGGGACAGAGTGTAGTTTGAGGGGACAGAGTGTAGTTTGAGGGGACAGAGTGTAGCTTGAGGGGACAGAGTGTAGTTTGAGGGACAGAGTGTAGCTTGAGGGGACAGAGTGTAGTTTGAGGGGACAGAGTGTAGCTTGAGGGGACAGAGTGTAGTTTGAGGGGACAGAGTGTAGCTTGAGGGGACAGAGTGTAGTTTGAGGAGACAGAGTGTAGTTTGAGGGGACAGAGTGTAGTTTGAGGGGAGAGAGTGTAGCTTGAGGGGACAGAGTGTAGCTTGAGGGGACAGAGTGTAGTTTGAGGGGACAGAGTGTAGTTTGAGGGGACAGAGTGTAGCTTGAGGGGACAGAGTGTAGTTTGAGGGGACAGAGTGTAGTTTGAGGGGACAGAGTGTAGCTTGAGTTGACAGAGTGTAGTTTGAGGGGACAGAGTGTAGCTTGAGGGGAGAGTGTAGCTTGAGGGACAGAGTGTAGGTTGAGGGGACAGAGTGTAGCTTGAGGGGACAGAGTGTAGTTTGAGGGCCAGAGTGTAGTTTGAGGGACAGAGTGTAGTTTGAGGGGACAGAGTGTAGTTTGAGGGACAAGTGTAGCTTGAGGGAGAGTGTAGCTTGAGGGGACAGAGTGTAGCTTGAGGGGACAGAGTGTAGTTTGAGGGGACAGAGTGTAGTTTGAGGGGACAGAGTGTAGCTTGAGGGGTCAGAGTGTAGCTTGAGGGGACAGAGTGTAGCTTGAGGGGACAGAGTGTAGCTTGAGGGGACAGAGTGTAGTTTGAGGGGACAGAGTGTAGCTTGAGGGGACAGAGTGTAGCTTGAGGGGACAGAGTGTAGCTTGAGGGGACAGAGTGTAGCTTGAGGGGACAGAGTGTAGCTTGAGGGGACAGAGTGTAGTTTGAGGGGACAGAGTGTAGTTTGAGGGGACAGAGTGTAGTTTGAGGGAGAAGTGTAGCTTGGGACAGTGTAGCTTGAGGGACAGAGTGTAGTTTGAGGGGACATAGTGTAGTTTGAGGGGACAGAGTGTAGTTTGAGGGACAGAGTGTAGTTGAGGGACAGAGTGTAGTTTGAGGGGATAGAGTGTAGCTTGAGGGGATAGAGTGTAGCTTGAGGGGACAGAGTGTAGTTTGAGGGGACAGAGTGTAGTTTGAGGGTATAGAGTGTAGCTTGAGGGGATAGAGTGTAGCTTGAGGGGACAGAGTGTAGCTTGAGGGGACAGGGTGTAGCTTGAGGGGACAGAGTGTAGTTTGAGGGCCAGAGTGTAGCTTGAGGGGAGAGAGTGTAGTTTGAGGGACAGAGTGTAGTTTGAGGGGACAGAGTGTAGCTTGAGGGGACAGAGTGTAGTTTGAGGGGACAGAGTGTAGTTTGAGGGGACAGAGTGTAGCTTGAGGGGACAGAGTGTAGCTTGAGGGCCAGAGTGTAGTTTGAGGGGACAGAGTGTAGCTTGAGGGGACAGAGTGTAGCTTGAGGGGACAGAGTGTAGCTTGAGGGGACAGAGTGTAGCTTGAGGGGATAGAGTGTAGCTTGAGGGGATAGAGTTTAGCTTGAGGGGACAGAGTGTAGTTTGAGGGGACAGAGTGTAGTTTGAGGGGACAGAGTGTAGTTTGAGGGGAGAAAGTGTAGCTTGGGGGGACAGTGTAGCTTGAGGGGACAGAGTGTAGTTTGAGGGGACAGAGTGTAGTTTGAGGGGACAGAGTGTAGTTTGAGGGGACAGAGTGTAGTTTGAGGGGACAGAGTGTAGTTTGAGGGTATAGAGTGTAGCTTGAGGGGATAGAGTGTAGCTTGAGGGGACAGAGTGTAGTTTGAGGGGACAGAGTGTAGTTTGAGGGGACAGAGTGTAGCTTGAGGGGACAGAGTGTAGCTTGAGGGGACAGAGTGTAGTTTGAGGGGACAGAGTGTAGCTTGAGGGGACAGAGTGTAGCTTGAGGGGACAGAGTGTAGTTTGAGGGGACAGAGTGTAGCTTGAGGGGACAGAGTGTAGTTTGAGGGGACAGAGTGTAGTTTGAGGGGACAGAGTGTAGCTTGAGGGGACAGAGTGTAGTTTGAGGGGAGAGTGTGTAGCTTGAGGGGACAGAGTGTAGTTTGAGGGGACAGAGTGTAGCTTGAGGGGACAGAGTGTAGCTTGAGGGGACAGAGTGTAGCTTGAGGGGACAGAGTGTAGCTTGAGGGGAGAGAGTGTAGTTTTACGGGACAGAGTGTAGCTTGAGTTGACAGAGTGTAGTTTGAGGGGAGAGAGTGTAGTTTGAGGGGACAGAGTGTAGTTTGAGGGGACAGAGTGTAGCTTGAGGGGACAGAGTTTAGTTTGAGGGGAGAGAGTGTAGTTTGAGGGGACAGAGTGTAGTTTGAGGGGAAAGAGTGTAGTTTGAGGGGACAGAGTGTAGTTTTAGGGGACAGAGTGTAGCTTGAGGGGACAGAGTGTAGTTTGAGGGGAGAGAGTGTAGTTTGAGGGGACAGAGTGTAGTTTGAGGGGAGAGAGTGTAGTTTGAGGGGACAGAGTGTAGTTTGAGGGCCAGAGTTCAGTGTGAGGGCCAGAGTTCAGTGTGAGGGCCAGAGCAAATGCTCAACAGGAAATCTGGCAGAAATTTTGACCCAGTAATACTTCTAATGTTAATCTTTTTGGTGTGGCTGTGGGCTGAGTTTGGGTCATCATTTTCCAGGAAGTTTAGATCTTATATGCACCCTACTGTGTGCACTTCCTCTGTCTGTCATGTTTGTCCCTATGTTTGTTGTTTCATACCATCTATCCATAGTATTTGGCAAGACACCTTACCATAGATAAAACATCTTTGTTATCAGAAAATATTACCAGTGATGTTTCTTGTCATTCATCTTTGAAATATATAGAATGCCCTGAATTCCAGCAAACTTGGAATATACATGCTGTTTTACATATAGTGTAATTTCTATAACGACTGTTAGCAGAGACATAGAAGAATCTCAAAATGAATATTGGGGCTGCCAATTAAAGAAATACAATTACAGTGCAGAAGCCTTCAAGCAAGAAGCATGAGTGGAAAAGCACTAACAAACGTCACAGTACGTGTTTCCTTTTTTATGTTTGCTTTAGTCCAACACAACATGTCTTCTTTTGATACACTGCTTGAGATGACCAATGATGCAAGGAAAGGACATGCTAAGCTTACAATGGTTGTAGTTGTTCTTTTTCATTTTCTTCATAGCTGCCTCCTTTCTCTTTTTTCACATCTTTGGATGACAGTGGTGTGAGGAGAGGACTGGTCAGTCCATCATGGCTTGACTCCTTGTCCATGTCCTCTCTTAAATGCTCCACCTTTCCTCCACATTCTGCTTCTCTGTGCCAGGATGACCATAGACAGACACGGCCAGCTTGTGTACTGCCACATCCGCGACCAGTCCTTTGATATCAACGACTTCCTGGTGGAGCTCAAGTCCCAGCTCAAGTCATGGCGGGACGTCTACTGGCGTGTGTGGGGCAGCATCAACACCCTGCACTGCAGTCGCTGTGAGGAGACCTTTCCCCTGACAGAGTTTGGCCACTGCAGGTACCACACTGTATACACTTGTGTCTGACTGAGATGGCCACTGCAGGTACCACACTGTCTACACTTGTGTCTGACTGAGATGGCCACTGTAGGTACCACACTGTCTACACTTGTGTCTGACTGAGATGGCCACTGCAGGTACCACACTGTCTACACTTGTGTCTGACTGAGATGGCCACTGCAGGTACCACACTGTCTACACTTGTGTCTGACTGAGATGGCCACTGCAGGTACCACACTGTCTACACTTGTGTCTGACTGAGATGGCCACTGCAGGCACCACACTGTCTACACTTGTGTCTGACTGAGATGGCCACTGCAGGCACCACACTGTCTACACTTGTGTCTGACTGAGATGGCCACTGCAGGTACCACACTGTCTACACTTGTGTCTGACTGAGATGGCCACTGCAGGTACCACACTGTCTACACTTGTGTCTGACTGAGATGGCCACTGCAGGTACCACACTGTGTACACTTGTGTCTGACTGAGATGGCCACTGCAGGTACCACACTGTCTACACTTGTGTCTGACTGAGATGGCCACTGCAGGTACCACACTGTCTACACTTGTGTCTGACTGAGATGGCCACTGCAGGTACCACACTGTCTACACTTGTGTCTGACTGAGATGGCCACTGCAGGTACCACACTGTCTACACTTGTGTCTGACTGAGATGGCCACTGTAGGTACCACACTGTCTACACTTGTGTCTGACTGAGATGGCCACTGCAGGTACCACACTGTCTACACTTGTGTCTGACTGAGATGGCCACTGCAGGTACCACACTGTCTACACTTGTGTCTGACTGAGATGGCCACTGTAGGTACCACACTGTCTACACTTGTGTCTGACTGAGATGGCCACTGCAGGTACCACACTGTCTACACTTGTGTCTGACTGAGATGGCCACTGCAGGTACCACACTGTCTACACTTGTGTCTGACTGAGATGGCCACTGCAGGTACCACACTGTCTACACTTGTGTCTGACTGAGATGGCCACTGCAGGTACCACACTGTATACACTTGTGTCTGACTGAGATGGCCACTGCAGGTACCACACTGTGTACACTTGTGTCTGACTGAGATGGCCACTGCAGGTACCACACTGTCTACACTTGTGTCTGACTGAGATGGCCACTGCAGGTACCACACTGTCTACACTTGTGTCTGACTGAGATGGCCACTGCAGGTACCACACTGTGTACACTTGTGTCTGACTGAGATGGCCACTGCAGGTACCACACTGTCTACACTTGTGTCTGACTGAGATGGCCACTGCAGGTACCACACTGTCTACACTTGTGTCTGACTGAGATGGCCACTGCAGGTACCACACTGTCTACACTTGTGTCTGACTGAGATGGCCACTGCAGGTACCACACTGTCTACACTTGTGTCTGACTGAGATGGCCACTGCAGGTACCACACTGTCTACACTTGTGTCTGACTGAGATGGCCACTGCAGGTACCACACTGTCTACACTTGTGTCTGACTGAGATGGCCACTGCAGGTACCACACTGTCTACACTTGTGTCTGACTGAGATGGCCACTGCAGGTACCACACTGTCTACACTTGTGTCTGACTGAGATGGCCACTGCAGGTACCACACTGTCTACACTTGTGTCTGACTGAGATGGCCACTGCAGGTACCACACTGTCTACACTTGTGTCTGACTGAGATGGCCACTGCAGGTACCACACTGTCTACACTTGTGTCTGACTGAGATGGCCACTGCAGGTACCACACTGTCTACACTTGTGTCTGACTGAGATGGCCACTGCAGGTACCACACTGTCTACACTTGTGTCTGACTGAGATGGCCACTGCAGGTACCACACTGTCTACACTTGTGTCTGACTGAGATGGCCACTGCAGGTACCACACTGTCTACACTTGTGTCTGACTGAGATGGCCACTGCAGGTACCACACTGTCTACACTTGTGTCTGACTGAGATGGCCACTGCAGGTACCACACTGTGTACACTTGTGTCTGACTGAGATGGCCACTGCAGGTACCACACTGTCTACACTTGTGTCTGACTGAGATGGCCACTGCAGGTACCACACTGTCTACACTTGTGTCTGACTGAGATGGCCACTGCAGGTACCACACTGTCTACACTTGTGTCTGACTGAGATGGCCACTGCAGGTACCACACTGTCTACACTTGTGTCTGACTGAGATGGCCACTGCAGGTACCACACTGTCTACACTTGTGTCTGACTGAGATGGCCACTGCAGGTACCACACTGTCTACACTTGTGTCTGACTGAGATGGCCACTGCAGGTACCACACTGTCTACACTTGTGTCTGACTGAGATGGCCACTGTAGGTACCACACTGTCTACACTTGTGTCTGACTGAGATGGCCACTGCAGGTACCACACTGTCTACACTTGTGTCTGACTGAGATGGCCACTGCAGGTACCACACTGTCTACACTTGTGTCTGACTGAGATGGCCACTGCAGGTACCACACTGTCTACACTTGTGTCTGACTGAGATGGCCACTGCAGGTACCACACTGTCTACACTTGTGTCTGACTGAGATGGCCACTGCAGGTACCACACTGTCTACACTTGTGTCTGACTGAGATGGCCACTGCAGGTACCACACTGTCTACACTTGTGTCTGACTGAGATGGCCACTGCAGGTACCACACTGTCTACACTTGTGTCTGACTGAGATGGCCACTGCAGGTACCACACTGTCTACACTTGTGTCTGACTGAGATGGCCACTGCAGGTACCACACTGTCTACACTTGTGTCTGACTGAGATGGCCACTGCAGGTACCACACTGTCTACACTTGTGTCTGACTGAGATGGCCACTGCAGGTACCACACTGTCTACACTTGTGTCTGACTGAGATGGCCACTGCAGGTACCACACTGTCTACACTTGTGTCTGACTGAGATGGCCACTGCAGGTACCACACTGTCTACACTTGTGTCTGACTGAGATGGCCACTGCAGGTACCACACTGTCTACACTTGTGTCTGACTGAGATGGCCACTGCAGGTACCACACTGTCTACACTTGTGTCTGACTGAGATGGCCACTGCAGGTACCACACTGTCTACACTTGTGTCTGACTGAGATGGCCACTGCAGGTACCACACTGTCTACACTTGTGTCTGACTGAGATGGCCACTGCAGGTACCACACTGTCTACACTTGTGTCTGACTGAGATGGCCACTGCAGGTACCACACTGTCTACACTTGTGTCTGACTGAGATGGCCACTGCAGGTACCACACTGTCTACACTTGTGTCTGACTGAGATGGCCACTGCAGGTACCACACTGTCTACACTTGTGTCTGACTGAGATGGCCACTGCAGGTACCACACTGTCTACACTTGTGTCTGACTGAGATGGCCACTGCAGGTACCACACTGTCTACACTTGTGTCTGACTGAGATGGCCACTGCAGGTACCACACTGTCTACACTTGTGTCTGACTGAGATGGCCACTGCAGGTACCACACTGTCTACACTTGTGTCTGACTGAGATGGCCACTGCAGGTACCACACTGTCTACACTTGTGTCTGACTGAGATGGCCACTGCAGGTACCACACTGTCTACACTTGTGTCTGACTGAGATGGCCACTGCAGGTACCACACTGTCTACACTTGTGTCTGACTGAGATGGCCACTGCAGGTACCACACTGTCTACACTTGTGTCTGACTGAGATGGCCACTGCAGGTACCACACTGTCTACACTTGTGTCTGACTGAGATGGCCACTGCAGGTACCACACTGTCTACACTTGTGTCTGACTGAGATGGCCACTGCAGGTACCACACTGTCTACACTTGTGTCTGACTGAGATGGCCACTGCAGGTACCACACTGTCTACACTTGTGTCTGACTGAGATGGCCACTGCAGGTACCACACTGTCTACACTTGTGTCTGACTGAGATGGCCACTGCAGGTACCACACTGTCTACACTTGTGTCTGACTGAGATGGCCACTGCAGGTACCACACTGTATACACTTGTGTCTGACTGAGATGGCCACTGCAGGTACCACACTGTCTACACTTGTGTCTGACTGAGATGGCCACTGCAGGTACCACACTGTCTACACTTGTGTCTGACTGAGATGGCCACTGCAGGTACCACACTGTCTACACTTGTGTCTGACTGAGATGGCCACTGCAGGTACCACACTGTCTACACTTGTGTCTGACTGAGATGGCCACTGCAGGTACCACACTGTCTACACTTGTGTCTGACTGAGATGGCCACTGCAGGTACCACACTGTCTACACTTGTGTCTGACTGAGATGGCCACTGCAGGTACCACACTGTCTACACTTGTGTCTGACTGAGATGGCCACTGCAGGTACCACACTGTCTACACTTGTGTCTGACTGAGATGGCCACTGCAGGTACCACACTGTCTACACTTGTGTCTGACTGAGATGGCCACTGCAGGTACCACACTGTCTACACTTGTGTCTGACTGAGATGGCCACTGCAGGTACCACACTGTCTACACTTGTGTCTGACTGAGATGGCCACTGCAGGTACCACACTGTCTACACTTGTGTCTGACTGAGATGGCCACTGCAGGTACCACACTGTCTACACTTGTGTCTGACTGAGATGGCCACTGCAGGTACCACACTGTCTACACTTGTGTCTGACTGAGATGGCCACTGCAGGTACCACACTGTCTACACTTGTGTCTGACTGAGATGGCCACTGCAGGTACCACACTGTCTACACTTGTGTCTGACTGAGATGGCCACTGCAGGTACCACACTGTCTACACTTGTGTCTGACTGAGATGGCCACTGCAGGTACCACACTGTCTACACTTGTGTCTGACTGAGATGGCCACTGCAGGTACCACACTGTCTACACTTGTGTCTGACTGAGATGGCCACTGCAGGTACCACACTGTCTACACTTGTGTCTGACTGAGATGGCCACTGCAGGTACCACACTGTCTACACTTGTGTCTGACTGAGATGGCCACTGCAGGTACCACACTGTCTACACTTGTGTCTGACTGAGATGGCCACTGCAGGTACCACACTGTCTACACTTGTGTCTGACTGAGATGGCCACTGCAGGTACCACACTGTCTACACTTGTGTCTGACTGAGATGGCCACTGCAGGTACCACACTGTCTACACTTGTGTCTGACTGAGATGGCCACTGCAGGTACCACACTGTCTACACTTGTGTCTGACTGAGATGGCCACTGCAGGTACCACACTGTCTACACTTGTGTCTGACTGAGATGGCCACTGCAGGTACCACACTGTCTACACTTGTGTCTGACTGAGATGGCCACTGCAGGTACCACACTGTCTACACTTGTGTCTGACTGAGATGGCCACTGCAGGTACCACACTGTCTACACTTGTGTCTGACTGAGATGGCCACTGCAGGTACCACACTGTCTACACTTGTGTCTGACTGAGATGGCCACTGCAGGTACCACACTGTCTACACTTGTGTCTGACTGAGATGGCCACTGCAGGTACCACACTGTCTACACTTGTGTCTGACTGAGATGGCCACTGCAGGTACCACACTGTCTACACTTGTGTCTGACTGAGATGGCCACTGCAGGTACCACACTGTCTACACTTGTGTCTGACTGAGATGGCCACTGCAGGTACCACACTGTCTACACTTGT
>JAWQFJ010003121.1:255914-265914 GCA_034096865.1 Theodoxus fluviatilis | reverse complement strand
ACTCTCTTTGCATGATGTTTTGTTGCAGTCTTTTTCAACACCTTCTGAATGTTTCTTTGTGACTAGTGCAGAAATGTTTATTTTGAAGAACTAAAGGCTCAAACACTAATTGCTAACTCCTTATTCCTTTCTGGGACAAGTCACTACATTTTTGCTCACTCAGCATCATCAGCTTCTGAAGTGTACCGTTTGTTCCTAGTGGCTATCGATCCATTTTCACAATCCTTCCTGACACATGAAGTGCACTGCCCAGCAGGGTCCTCAGGGCTGTTCTTGGACTGTTGCTTGCAGTGACAGTGAACTAAACGTCTTCGCCAACGAGGTCTTTGCCAGCCACTCTAGGACCTCAGGCATCTCCATTCCCTTCCTCACTGGCGACGAGGATGGCAAGAACGAGGTAGGCATCCTTGGTCCTCACCTTGGTCCTCACTGGATGAAGGGAATCCTTTGGATGAGGCAGAGGGAAAGCAGACCCATCTATGACTTTGAGTCATTTGACTCACTCACACACACACACACACACACACATGCACACATGCATTTTCATGCACACACACACACACACATGCACACATGCATATGCATGCACACACACACACACATGCTCTCACTCACACACATGCACACACACACACATGCACATGCACACACGCACACACACACACACTCACACACACACTCACACACACACACACACACACACACACACACACACACACACACACACTCACATTCACTCTCACACATTCCCATAAACACACACACACACACACATACACATGCACACTCACACACACACACACACACACACACACACACACACACACACTCACACACACACACACACTCACATATGAACACACACACACATGCACATAAACACACACACACACTCACATATGAACACAGACACACACACAAATGCATATGTACACAAACACACACACTCACACACACACACACACACACACACACACACACACACACACACACACACACACACACATTCACTCTCACACATTCCCATAAACACACACATGCACACTCACACACACACACACACTCACACACACACACTCACATATGAACACACACACACACACACACTCACTCACATATGAACACAAACACACACACAAGTGCATATGTACACAAACACACACACACATGTGCATGGACACTTGATGATAACTTGTTGATTTTATCATACTGTGATCATGAAGAAAGAGGACCCTCTTTAGTTAATCTTAGCCTAACTCCAAGGAAGCCATGCCTTTGACGTGACAGGAAGAAATCCTATTGAGAAGGGGACCAATTTTCATCTAATGATTGGGTAATATTAATAAGTGGAAATGTTTCAGACCAATAATTTTGGTGTTAGGCATGGTTTTATTTTGTTGAGATTTTTCCATAAAAGAGAACTACATACAGCTGGAGCCACTCAATTTTCCCTGGTCTGTTGGAAACCCTGGCCATGGAGCTCTTGGGGCCTACTCCAGAAGCTCAGCCGGGGGTGTTTACATGAATGAAACTGGATGAATAAATAACCCACTTTGGCTTGTAAATGCATGCATGGGTGTTTGCTTGTATCTGAGCATGTGTGCTTCCAAGTGTGTGCAAGAATTTTCTTCTCTTTTTTTCAAAATAATAAACCAAAATATTTCTGAATCCAGAGTCTGAAAAGTTATTGGATGGTAAGCTTTGTTCCTGAATTTTCATCATGCCAAGTTCAAATGTCATTGCTTGAGTTTTCCTACATCGACGTACCATCAGCAGATTGATGTTCTGTGTTAATTCATAATTTTGTTGCTTTAAATTGTTTACTTTCATGAGACTTCTGTTGGTTTTGAATGGTTGTTTATTACTTGTGAAATTGTTATCTTGCATGCATTGTGTGGATTGTTTATGGTGAAAGTGTAGTTTATTCTGTGTGTATTGCAATATTTGAACAGTTGTTATCTGGCCTCAAGAGCTGACTCTAGATGTTGGCACCTTGCCCATGTGCAGCTTGTTTCTGTGTCATGAGAATAAAAATCATCTTTGACACTGTAAGAGACTTTTTGTCTCAGGATTTGACATCTTCCCATGCTGTCATTCTGTAATTACTTGCATGCCAATGCCTCTGTTCTCCATGGTGATGGAAAAGCTGTGATTTAACCTTCAGTGTGCATTTCCGAAGTGACAGTATTCTACAAATCTGCTCCCTGTGCGAGTGGTGAGAGCGTCTGACCTGCAGAAGTTTGCAGCTGCTGGGAGCAGTGTTTTGCAGCTGCTGGGAGCAGTGTTTTGCAGCTGATGGGAGCAGTGTTTTGCAGCTGATCTGAGCAGTGTTTTGCAGCTGCTGGAAGCAGTGTTTTGCAGCTGATGGGAGCAGTATTTTGCAGCTGATGGAAGCAGTGTTTTGCAGCTGATGGGAGCAGTGTCTTGCAGCTGATGGGAGCAGTGTCTTGCAGCTGATGGGAGCAGTGTTTTGAAGCTGCATATAGCCTAGAGTTGCATCCTCGGGCAAGGTGCTTCACCCACATTGCCTCTCCTGCCAAGTCAAACCAGTACCACACAGGGCACGTGTGGAGTGAAATGGAAGTGTCAGGAGTCACACACAGGGCATGTGTGGAGTGGAAGTGTCATGAGTCACACACAGGGCATGTGTGGAGTGAAATAGAAGTGCCATGAGTCACACACAGGGCATGTGTGGAGTGGAAGTGTCATGAGTCACACACAGGGCATGTGTGGAGTGGAGTGGAAGTGTCATGAGTCACACACAGGGCATGTGTGGAGTGGAGTGGAAGTGTCATGAGTCACTCACAGGGCATGTGTGGAGTGGAGTGGAAGTGTCATTAGTCACACACAGGGCATGTGTGGAAGTGTCAGGAGTCACACACAGGGCATGTGTGGAGTGGAAGTGTCAGGAGTCACACACTGGGCATGTGTGGAGTGGAAATGTCATGAGTCACACACAGGGCATGTGTGGAGTGGAAGTGTCAGGAGTCACACACTGGGCATGTGTGGAGTGGAAGTGTCAGGAGTCACACACAGGGCATGTGTGGAGTGGAAGTGTCATGAGTCACACACAGGGCATGTGTGGAGTGGAAGTGTCAATAGTCACACACAGGGCATGTGTGGAGTGGAATGGAAGTGTCACAAGACACACACAGGGCATGTGTGGAGTGGAATGGAAGTGTCAGGAGTCACACACAGGGCATGTGTGGAGTGGAGTGGAAGTGTCATGAGTCACACACAGGGCATGTGTGGAGTGAAATGGAAGTGTCAGGAGTCACACACAGGGCATGTGTGGAAGTGTCATGAGTCACACACAGGGCATGTGTGGAGTGGAAGTGTCATGAGTCACACACAGGGCATGTGTGGAGTGGAAGTGTCAGGAGTCACACACTGGGCATGTGTGGAGTGGAAGTGTCATGAGTCACACACAGGGCATGTGTGGAGTGGAAGTGTCATGAGTCACACACAGGGCATGTGTGGAGTGGAAGTGTCAGGAGTCACACACTGGGCATGTGTGGAGTGGAAGTGTCAGGAGTCACACACAGGGCATGTGTGGAGTGGAATGGAAGTGTCATGAGTCACACACAGGGCATGTGTGGTGTGGAAGTGTCATGAGTCTTGATTACACAGTTCAGCCTTGTTTGTTGCAGGGAAAACCCCAGCCCCGACTCCAAGCTCTGACGGTGGCAAGAGATGTGACCTATGAGGAAGAGGATTGTGGATTTGGAGAGAGTGATGATGAAATTGGGGATGAAGAGTCACAGAAGGGAGTGTGTACGTATGATTGTTGGATTCTCCTATCTGTAGGCAGTCCATGTATTGCAAATTTTCCTTTGGGACAAACTAACCTGTGACCATCATTTGAACTCCACAGTTGTTTCTTGGCTTTGTTTTATTGGGGAGGTGGGGGGGTGGATGGGTTTAATGTGTGTTTGGGTTGTTTTTTCTTCAGAAACCTGCTTGCTCTCCTTGCTTTGATAGTGAATACTGTAGATCTTGGACTACAAGGTGCACCATTATGTTAGATGCATCCCCAAGATATGCAGAAAAAGTAACAAAAAAGATACATTAAAAACACTGACATATAAAATACATGTAATAATTTGGGGAATAAACACCAATTCAAAACAAAATGATATGAATGTCAATGCAAGTCATCAAACTCATCAACACAAAAAGAAACATTGTACAGAAATATTAATTCCCATCTTGCATGGGGAAGAATGAATTTACAAGGAATAAATGAGCACTATGAAATCTAGGATCGATGATGCTGTAATAACAGAAACATTTCAAGTACACCATTGGATTGATATACAATGTGACTGTCAACATCAGCAAGTTTTTGAGCAAACATGAAAAGTATGACCACAGTGCTCACTTGCGGATTTTGAGTAGGATGCAACAGTGACAGTCCAATTGTGTTAATGATTTGTGCTGTATTCAAGTGGTAAAGTGTCAAAGAGTGGAATTGTGGAGTCAGAAAAGTGGAAATCAAGGAAAGTAACATGTCATCCTGAGCTTTATTGCCTGTCAAAGTTCCGTATGATGGGAGTAAACTCCCAGTAAAAATGCTTGCTAGATGCTTTCTATCAACTTTATAGTACACTGTTTTGATTAGTAATGTACAAACATGAGATTCAAAGCTAGTTTTTATTTCACAGCAAGAAAACCACGGGGAATGAGGAAGTCTCGAGTAACCATAGAGCCCCAGGCAATACTCCTGGATGCCCCAGACTTTGAGTAAGTTCCTCCATGCCGCCATTAAATGTGTCTGGCTGCTTTTGCTGCATGTCTCAAGTTGGTGTGAGAAAATTTTGTAATTTTAAGACTGATGATAACTGATGACCATCCTCATTGTTGATTTCTTTAACTTATAAACAGAAGTAATGCATGAAGTTAATGGAGGGACTGAATAGTCTATTAACAATTTAGTGCTTTCTAGCTCTAAGGTCATTAGTGTATGTCATCACTGTGATTCAATGATAGGTCCAGAGTTTTGTAGTTGAGGGATGTGTTCTCTGTTTGGCTCAAAGACCATGAGTATATTTTTGTGTAGCTCGCTGCTATAGACCATAAGTGTGTGTCATCACTGTGGGTGGCTTTTGCAGACCATGAGTGTGTCATCACTGTGGCTGGCTGTTGCAGGCCATGAGTGTGTCATCACTGTGGCTGACTGTTGCAGGCCATGAGTGTGTCATCACTGTGGTTGGCTGTTGCAGGCCATGAGCGTGTCATCACTGTGGCTGACTGTTGCAGGCCATGAGTGCGTCATCACTGTGGCTGGCTGTTGCAGGCCATGAGTGTGTCATCACTGTGGCTGACTGTTGCAGGCCATGAGTGCGTCATCACTGTGCCTGGCTGTTGCAGGCCATGAGTGTGTCATCACTGTGGTTGGCTGTTGCAGGCCATGAGTGTGTCATCACTGTGGCTGACTGTTGCAGGCCATAAGTGTGTGTCATCACTGTGGCTGGCTGTTGCAGGCCATGAGTGTGTCATCACTGTGGCTGGCTGTTGCAGGCCATGAGTGTGTCATCACTGTGGCTGGCTGTTGCAGGCCATGAGTGTTTCATCAATGTGGCTGGCTGTTGCAGGCCATGAGCCGGTCATCACTGTGGCTGGCTGCTGCAGACCATGAGTGCGTCATCACTGTGATGGCTGTTGCAGACCATGAGTGTGTCATCACTGTGGCTGGCTGTTGCAGGCCATGAGTGTGTCATCACTGTGGCTGGCTGTTGCAGGCCATGAGTGTGTCATCACTGTGGCTGGCTGTTGCAGGCCATGAGTGTGTCATCAATGTGGCTGACTGTTGCAGGCCATGAGTGTGTCATCACTGACTGACTGTTGCAGGCCATGAGTGTGTCATCACTGTGGTTGGCTGTTGCAGGCCATGAGTGTGTCATCACTGTGGCTGGCTGTTGCAGGCCATGAGCGTGTCATCACTGTGGCTGGCTGTTGCAGGCCATGAGTGTGTCATCACTGTGGCTGACTGTTGCAGGCCATGAGTGTGTCATCACTGTGGCTGACTGTTGCAGACCATGAGTGTGTCATCACTGTGGCTGGCTGTTGCAGGCCATGAGTGTGTGTCATCACTGTGGTTGGCTGTTGCCAGCCATGAGTGTGTCATCACTGTGGCTGGCTGTTGCAGACCATGAGTGTGTGTCATCACTGTGGTTGGCTGTTGCAGGCCATGAGTGTGTCATCACTGTGGCAGGCTGTTGCAGGCCATGAGTGTGTCATCACTGTGGCTGACTGTTGCAGGCCATGAGTGTGTCATCAACGTGGCTGGCTGTTGCAGGCCATGAGTGTGTCATCACTGTGGTTGGCTGTTGCAGGCCATGAGTGTGTCATCACTGTGGCTGACTGTTGCAGGCCATGAGTGTGTCATCACTGTGGCTGACTGTTGCAGGCCATGAGTGTGTCATGACTGTGGCTGGTTGTGCAGGCCATGAGTGTGTCATCACTGTGGCTGGCTGTTGCAGGCCATGAGTGTGTGTCATCACTGTGGTTGGTTGTGCAGGCCATGAGTGTGTCATCACTGTGGCTGGCTGTTGCAGGCCATGAGTGTGTCATCACTGTGGTTGGCTGTTGCAGGCCATGAGTGTGTCATCACTGTGGCTGGCTGTTGCAGGCCATGAGTGTGTCATCAATGTGGTTGGCTGTTGCAGGCCATGAGTGTGTCATCACTGTGGCTGACTGTTGCAGGCCATGAGTGTGTCATCACTGTGGTTGGCTGTTGCAGGCCATGAGTGTGTCATCACTGTGGCTGACTATTGCAGGCCATGAGTGTGTCATTACTGTGGCTGACTGTTGCAGGCCATGAGTGTGTCATGACTGTGGCTGGTTGTGCAGGCCATGAGTGTGTCATCACTGTGGCTGGCTGTTGCAGGCCATGAGTGTGTCATCACTGTGGCTGGCTGTTGCAGGCCATAAGTGTGTGTCATCACTGTGGTTGGCTGTTGCAGGCCATAAGTGTGTGTCATCACTGTGGTTGGTTGTGCAGGCCATGAGTGTGTCATCACTGTGGCTGGCTGTTGCAGACCATGAGTGTGTCATCACTGTGGTTGGCTGTTGCAGGCCATGAGTGTGTCATCACTGTGGCTGACTGTTGCAGGCCATGAGTGTGTCATCACTGTGGCTGACTGTTGCAGGCCATGAGTGTGTCATCACTGTGGCTGACTGTTGCAGGCCATGAGTGTGTCATCACTGTGGCTGGCTGTTGCAGGCCATGAGTGTGTCATCACTGTGGCTGACTGTTGCAGGCCATGAGCGTGTCATCACTGTGGCTGACTGTTGCAGGCCATGAGCGTGTCATCACTGTGGCTGGCTGTTGCAGGCCATGAGCGTGTCATCACTGTGGCTGGCTGTTGCAGGCCATGAGTGTGTCATCACTGTGGCAGGCTGTTGCAGGCCATGAGTGTGTCATCACTGTGGTTGGCTGTTGCAGGCCATGAGTGTGTGTCATCACTGTGGCTGGCTGTTGCAGGCCATGAGTGTGTCATCACTGTGGTTGGTTGTGGAGGCCATGAGTGTGTCATCACTGTGGCTGGCTGTTGCAGACCATAAGTGTGTGTCATCACTGTGGCTGGCTGTTGCAGGCCATGAGTGTGTCATCACTGTGGTTGGTTGTGCAGGCCATGAGTGTGTCATCACTGTGGCTGGCTGTTGCAGACCATGAGTGTGTGTCATCACTGTGGCTGGCTGTTGCAGGCCATGAGTGTGTCATCACTGTGGCTGACTGTTGCAGGCCATGAGTGTGTCATCACTGTGGCTGGCTGTTGCAGGCCATGAGTGTGTCATCACTGTGGCTGACTGTTGCAGGCCATGAGTGTGTCATCACTGTGGCTGGCTGTTGCAGGCCATGAGTGTGTCATCACTGTGGCTGGCTGTTGCAGGCCATGAGTGTGTGTCATCACTGTGGCTGGCTGTTGCAGACCATAAGTGTGTGTCATCACTGTGGTTGGCTGTTGCAGGCCATGAGTGTGTCATCACTGTGGCTGGCTGTTGCAGGCCATGAGTGTGTCATCACTGTGGTTGGTTGTGCAGGCCATGAGTGTGTCATCACTGTGGCTGGCTTTTGCAGACCATGAGTGTGTCATCACTGTGGTTGGCTGTTGCAGGCCATGAGTGTGTCATCACTGTGGCTGGCTGTTGCAGGCCATGAGTGTGTCATCACTGTGGTTGGTTGTGGAGGCCATGAGTGTGTCATCACTGTGGCTGGCTGTTGCAGACCATGAGTGTGTCATCACTGTGGCTGACTGTTGCAGGCCATGAGTGTGTCATCACTGTGGCTGACTGTTGCAGACCATGAGTGTGTCATCACTGTGGTTGGCTGTTGCAGGCCATGAGTGTGTCATCACTGTGGTTGACTGTTGCAGGCCATGAGTGTGTCATGACTGTGGCAGGCTGTTGCAGGCCATGAGTGTGTCATCACTGTGACTGGCTGTTGCAGGCCATGAGTGTGTCATCACTGTGGTTGGCTGTTGCAGGCCATGAGTGTGTCATCACTGTGGTTGGCTGTTGCAGGCCATGAGTGTGTCATCACTGTGGCTGACTGTTGCAGGCCATGAGTGTGTCATCACTGTGGCTGACTGTTGCAGGCCATGAGTGTGTCATCACTGTGGCTGACTGTTGCAGGCCATGAGTGTGTCATGACTGTGGCTGGTTGTGCAGGCCATGAGTGTGTCATCACTGTGGCTGGCTGTTGCAGGCCATGAGTGTGTGTCATCACTGTGGTTGGTTGTGCAGGCCATGAGTGTGTCATCACTGTGGCTGGCTGTTGCAGGCCATGAGTGTGTCATCACTGTGGTTGGCTGTTGCAGGCCATGAGTGTGTCATCACTGTGGCTGGCTGTTGCAGGCCATGAGTGTGTCATCAATGTGGTTGGCTGTTGCAGGCCATGAGTGTGTCATCACTGTGGCTGACTGTTGCAGGCCATGAGTGTGTCATCACTGTGGTTGGCTGTTGCAGGCCATGAGTGTGTCATCACTGTGGCTGACTATTGCAGGCCATGAGTGTGTCATCACTGTGGCTGACTGTTGCAGGCCATGAGTGTGTCATGACTGTGGCTGGTTGTGCAGGCCATGAGTGTGTCATCACTGTGGCTGGCTGTTGCAGGCCATGAGTGTGTCATCACTGTGGTTGGCTGTTGCAGGCCATAAGTGTGTGTCATCACTGTGGTTGGTTGTGCAGGCCATGAGTGTGTCATCACTGTGGCTGGCTGTTGCAGACCATGAGTGTGTCATCACTGTGGTTGGCTGTTGCAGGCCATGAGTGTGTCATCACTGTGGCTGACTGTTGCAGGCCATGAGTGTGTCATCACTGTGGCTGACTGTTGCAGGCCATGAGTGTGTCATCACTGTGGCTGACTGTTGCAGGCCATGAGTGTGTCATCACTGTGGCTGGCTGTTGCAGGCCATGAGTGTGTCATCACTGTGGCTGACTGTTGCAGGCCATGAGCGTGTCATCACTGTGGCTGACTGTTGCAGGCCATGAGCGTGTCATCACTGTGGCTGGCTGTTGCAGGCCATGAGCGTGTCATCACTGTGGCTGGCTGTTGCAGGCCATGAGTGTGTCATCACTGTGGCAGGCTGTTGCAGGCCATGAGTGTGTCATCACTGTGGTTGGCTGTTGCAGGCCATGAGTGTGTGTCATCACTGTGGCTGGCTGTTGCAGGCCATGAGTGTGTCATCACTGTGGTTGGTTGTGGAGGCCATGAGTGTGTCATCACTGTGGCTGGCTGTTGCAGACCATAAGTGTGTGTCATCACTGTGGCTGGCTGTTGCAGGCCATGAGTGTGTCATCACTGTGGTTGGTTGTGCAGGCCATGAGTGTGTCATCACTGTGGCTGGCTGTTGCAGACCATGAGTGTGTGTCATCACTGTGGCTGGCTGTTGCAGGCCATGAGTGTGTCATCACTGTGGCTGACTGTTGCAGGCCATGAGTGTGTCATCACTGTGGCTGGCTGTTGCAGGCCATGAGTGTGTCATCACTGTGGCTG
>JAWQFJ010003121.1:226758-251758 GCA_034096865.1 Theodoxus fluviatilis | reverse complement strand
GAATTATGCATGGCACTTTATGGTTTTTGTGGAGTGCACATTCCAAGTACCACTCCTTTTTTTTCTTTTTTGGTTAATGCCAACTCTGTCTTCTATGTAGCTTCACACAATGCCTAGTGCAGTCTGAGCTTGGTGTCGTTGAAAATCCTTTTTTTCCCCACATGGTTTGCAGATCAAGTATGAGTTAAGCTGTTAACAAAACAGTGTTGCTCCTCATGCTAGTGCCCTCAGGAGGGATATGAAGTAAAAGAAGATAAAGATGAAGTTGTCTTTTCTTATTTTCTTTAAAATGTCAATATGTGCCTTGGGGAGGGGGTTGGGGTGGGATGCTGCTGCACTCTTGGTGGGTGAAGCTGAACTGATGCTATGGTTACAGCAGGAAGATGGCCCTAAAGCCTAAGCCTGTAGTTTCTGGGTCAAGGCCTCAGTCTCGGACGCAACATCGGACACCGAGGGAGTAGCAAAGAGTTGGTCACAGGTTGTCTCCCCTGGCTGGCATTGCCCTTTTGTCCCACATCTAGTGTGCTGCTGCTGCTGTAGGAGATGATAATGCTGCATGATTTGCCTCCTCCTACTGGTGCCTTCGCTGTGTGCATGCACTTTGCTTGTGTAGACACCTGGCTGTAACATTGTTTGCATGGAGTCTGTGGAAGCAGGGTGATGCTGCTGTATGACTTGGATTGTGCCTTTATGCATGCACCCTCCTAAGGAAGGAGACGGAGGAGGAGCTGTAAAGACAACAATGACAGAAGAATGCTACATGGGTAAATGTGTACATACATAGGCATGACATTTACCCCAGGGTTAGTCACTCCCAGTCACCACCAGAGCAGCGGCGGGCATTTGTGAAGAGACGACAATCCTGCCCAAGGCTGTCAGCCCGGGTCTCTGAGCTTTATTGGGAAAAGCATGCTGCTCGCCCTGTGTTTGTAGGGGTCAGATGCTGTGGAATGGGATGTACTACTTGCCATGGGACAGACTTTTAGACATTTTCCTTGCATGACAGAATGAGCATCCTGCCTTGAAACTGTAGTTTTTATCCCTGTGCTTGATGTGAGCGTAGGAAAGTGAGTGATTCTTACCTGATCTATAATTAACTTGGCAGCATGTGGGTTCCATGTTGGGGCATGCTGAATACACTGATTGCATCCATCTGCCTTGTAGGGGCAGGACTGGCTGACCGCTGGTCATGCCTTGTAGGGCAGGACTGGCTGACTGCTGGTCATGCCTTGTAGGGCAGGACTGGCTGACCGCTGGTCATGCCTTGTAGGAGCAGGACTGGCTGACCGCTGGTCATGCCTTGTAGGGGCAGGACTGGCTGACCGCTGGTCATGCCTTGTAGATGCAGGACTGGCTGACCACTGGTCGTGCCTTGTAGGAGCAGGACTGGCTGACCACTGGTCGTGCCTTGTAGGAGCAGGACTGACTGACCGCTGGTCATGCCTTGTAGAGGCAGGACTGGCTGACCGCTGGTCATGCCTTGTAGATGCAGGACTGGCTGACCACTGGTCATGCCTTGTAGATGCAGGACTGGCTGACCGCTGGTCATGCCTTGTAGGAGCAGGACTGGCTGACCGCTGGTCATGCCTTGTAGGGGCAGGACTGGCTGACCACTGGTCATGCCTTGTAGGGGCAGGACTGGCTGACCACTGGTCATGCCTTGTAGGGGCAGGACTGGCTGACTGCTGGTCATGCCTTGTAGGGGCAGGACTGGCTGACCACTGGTCATGCCTTGTAGGGGCAGGACTGGCTGACCACTGGTCGTGCCTTGTAGGAGCAGGACTGACTGACTGCTGGTCATGCCTTGTAGGGGCAGGACTGGCTGACCACTGGTCATGCCTTGTAGGAGCAGGACTGACTGACTGCTGGTCATGCCTTGTAGGAGCAGGACTGGCTGACCACTGGTCGTGCCTTGTAGGAGCAGGACTGACTGACCGCTGGTCATGCCTTGTAGGGGCAGGACTGGCTGACCACTAGTCATGCCTTGTAGGGGCAGGACTGACTGACCGCTGGTCATGCCTTGTAGAGGCAGGACTGGCTGACTGCTGGTCATGCCTTGTAGGGGCAGGACTGGCTGACCACTGGTCATGCCTTGTAGGGGCAGGACTGACTGACCGCTGGTCATGCCTTACGTGCTGTGAAGACTTGTGTCGTGTCTGCTGCAGAAGTGACAGTATTTGGTGCATAACAGCATCATCCAATTCCCTTTTTCAGACCCCAAGTTAAGCCTTTTCATAACTAAGAGGTACACTGACCCTTGGTTTGTCTGTTGAAGTTGATTGCTCTTTGATTAAAGTACCTTCTGCATTTCTTTGATATTGAAATTTACTTTCCTGTGTTGTTTGTTGGCGTCATGTTTTCGCCCAAGACTGACTTAAATCCATGTGTTCTTTATGAGTGGTTGTTTGTTTCCCCTGACAACCTATTTCCTTCCTTCATGATACAAAGCAAGCTGACCTGTAAAAAGACTCTATTGTTCCTTGTGTGTGCCATTCTATGAATCGTTCCAATGAGTGACTTCATTGTTTCACAGGACTCGAGTGACATCAAGCCTTCTGCTGAGAAGAGAGAGAACTTTCATATTCTGACCTCTCTATGTGGAGGTAGCTTTGAATCTGTGTCCAGAGTTAATCTTCCATTAACATCACGGTTGTTCACTCACTTACGTGCTTTGTCTCTCTTCGTTCACCCTGTGTGGTACTTGTTCCTCAAGCTCAGATTTGCTTGGATGGAACTGAGCCCTCATTTCTCTTTCATTTGTCACATGTAATTCTAGAAACGAGGAGGGGAGATGAAGAAAAACACAGAGGTGATGCATATTAGCATATATTGGTATGCATGCATTTCACTAATTATGTTGTCCCTTAAACAAATGGTAAGTCTTTTGATAAGGAAGTACTTGGTGATCTTGGATTTGATGTGACAGAGAGATTGTTGGAAAGGTGAAACATTGTTCATGTTTTCAATGGCTTTCCATTGGCAACAGGTGCAGATCTCGACCTGTGTGTGTTGTGGGTGTAATAATGATAAACCGTGCCGTGGGTGCAATGGAACTAAAGCTCTGTGCATTCAGCAATGCATGCCGGCACTGCTAGATTCTGGCAGTGTCAAGTTGGACAGCTTTCAGCACATCTTCTCCACTAACATCGTTTCCTCCCTCCTGTAGCTCCTAAATGGCTCCTTTGAACTATGCATACATTAGTTAGCATCTTCTCTGGATTGTTGGCTGTCAGTTGTAGCATCTTTTAGCTCATTTCACCTTCTTCTTTGGGGCACAATGGTAGCATAATTGAATACATGTAAATGCAGTTGATGTAAGAAAGCTAAATTGAATGTTTGTCTAAGATAAATACACACACACACACACACACACACACACACACACACACACACACACACAAAAGAACGAGATGTGAATGACCATTGATTTTTCCCAGGAAACTGCATACTGTAGAGAAGAATTATCATTTCATTATTCACAGCCTTTTGCCATTTTTGACTCACATGCAAAGCAAAAGTGAGTCTATGTACTGAGCCGTGTCGTCCGTCCTTTCGTCCGGGCGTCCGTCCGTCCGTCCGTCCGTCCGGGCGAAAAACTTAAACGTTGGATTTTTCTCGGAGACTATTAAGTCTATCAACACCAAATGTGGCATGATGGTGTATGATGACAAGGCCTCAAAAAACATACATAGTGACTTGACCTTGCTTCAAGGTCAAGGTCACAGGAGCCATAAATGTGGTCTCAAAAACACTCATTTTTCACATTTTCCCCATTTTCTCCCACGTTATTGAGAATGGCAACCTTAGCTACAAGTGGTATATAGGTCAAAGCAAGCCCTATCTTTTGATACCAGTTTGGTTGACCTTGCTTCAAGGTCAAGGTCACAGGAGCTCTTCAAAGTTGGATTGTATACATATTTTGAAGTGACCTTGACCCTGAACTATGGAAGATAACTCTTCCAAACTTAATAATTATGTGGGGCACATGTTATACTTTCATCATGAGACACATTTGTTCACATATCATCAAGGTCAAGGTCACTTTGACCCTTATGAAATGTGACCAAAATGGGGTAGTGAACCACTAAAAGTGACTATATCTCATGGTAGAAAGTGCCAATAAGCACCATTGTGCTTCCTATGTCTTGAATTAACAGCTTTGTGTTGCATGACCTTGGATGACCTTGACCTTGGGTCAAGGTCACATGTATTTTGGTAGGAAAAATGTGTAAAGCATTTCTTTGTGTATGATGTCATTGGTAGGTTTAGTTGTTTGACCTTGACCTTGAAGGTCACCTGAAGGTCAAGGTCATATAAAGGTCAAGGTCAAGCATGTGAGTCGTATGGGCTTTGCCCTTCTTGTTGTTCATAGCAGTGGACACCTCCAACTGTGACTGAGCTTTGAAGAAGAGATACAAGTGCTAAACATGGTGGTGGTGGTGTCAATGCCTTCATGAGATGTAATAATGCGTGTTGTTACATTGTATTTGCAATCAGTCATGCTTGTTTTTCAGAGGCAGACCCAGACTTCCACAGCTTCGAGCATCTGTCAGCTGAGGGCTGACCATGGCATTTGCCTGCAGTGCAGCCCTGTAGCTTACACACGGTCCCCCTTGCCCTGTTCATGTGCCTGCAGTGCAGCCCTGTAGCTAACACACGGTCCCCCTTGCCCTGTTCATGTGCCTGCAGTGCAGCCCTGTAGCTAACACACGGTCCCCCTTGCCCTCCTCATGTGCCTGCAACCTCCTCTGCTCATTCTCTGTGTCAAGCCAGGGGTGGCGCCTGGGGAATCTGCCAGCAGTCCGTGTTGGCCAGTGTTGGGTTGCAACAGTGGCTGCACAACGAGAATCAGTGCCTCAGTCTTGTGTACGTCAAACGTGCTCCGCTCACTGCTAGACCTCTCCCTCCATTGCTGGGTCCAGAAGTCAGGTTCCTTCTGGGATCTGTTGCTTGTTTTTCTAGAGGCCATTCGTCCCAAGGTGCACAGTTGCACCTGGTGTGTGCATGTAGATGTGCATGCAGCACAGCTGCTGTTGCTGGAATAAATTGCTTCTTTTCCCACAAACTATGGGTGTTTTTGGCATGCATCATGAGTTGATGCTTGCTTACCTGGACATCCTCTAAGACACAATGTAACTTGTCACCCCATTCCCACCACTCCCCAGGCCCCTCCCCCAAGCAGCACCCAATGCCCAGTCAAAGATGATGCGCCACTCTGTAAACCCCTATTGTATTCTTTTAGACTGATATTTTTTGTTTACAAGAAATGCTGTAAGGGCACACCTACTGTAGCCATAAACTCTATTTATGAAATCTCATTGCAAAGGGAGAGAAAGGTGGAAAAGGGAGAATATTTTGTATGATGAGTAAGGTTCTTTGACATTACATACACCATCTTTTTACAGGTCTGAGCTGGTTAATTGTTGAATTGTTTCTTTCTGAAAAAGCAAAACGTTTTCTGTGCTTTTGTATTTTACATTAAACTTTTGACTCTTAGTTATTCCATAGTTGGAAGATTTATTGAATTATTAGGAAACATTAATGATGAAAATCATACAAATCATGATAATGATAGGATGTATTGATGGCGTTTTTTAATGTAGACAAAGAAAGCAGATGCTGTATTGCTGTGATAATCTATATTGACCAATATTTATTTACACCAGTGCACCAAAGTTGGGGGTATTTAGCCTTTGGTGAGCATGAAAGCATGAGTTGGATTGCTGTGAGTGAAGCACTGGTACTTGAAACAGGTCATTCCCTGCACTCCGGCACTGTGGTGCCTTGGTCTTGTCACACTGGGATCACCTCACAGACAGGCACCCTGTAACAGACAGTAGACAGGCACCCTGTAACAGACAGTAGACAGGCACCCTGTAACACAGTAGACAGGCACCCTGTAACACAGACAGGCACCCTGTAACATACAGTAGACAGGCACCCTGTAACATACAGTAGACAGACACCCTGTAACACAGACAGGCACCCTGTAACACAGACAGGCACCCTGTAACACAGACAGGCACCCTGTAACACAGACAGGCACCCTGTAACACAGACAGGCACCCTGTAACACAGACAGGCACCCTGTAACACAGACAGGCACCCTGTAACACACAGTAGACAGGCACCCAGTAACACACAGTAGACAGGCACCCAGGCCCTTGTTACATAGACACCCTGTAACATAGACAGGCACCTTGTTACACAGGCACTCAGTTACATACACAGGCACCTTGTTACATAGGCACCCTGTTACATAGACAGGCATCCTGTTACATAGACAGGCACTCAGTTACATAGACAGGCAGCAACACACAAGCACCCTGTAAAACACACAGGCACTGTGTGACGCAGACAGGCACCCTGTGACACAGACAGGCACCCTGTGACACAGACAGGCACCGTGTAACACATACACAGGCACCCTGTAACACAGGTACCCTGCAACAGACAGGCACCTTGTAACATGGACAGGTAATATGTGTCACAGACAAGCATGCTGTGACACAGGCATTCTGTGTCTCTTTTCTTGGTGAGTAAAGACAAGTCTTGGCAATAGACTGTCGTCATGCCAACTGGTGGCATGACCAAATCAGTTGGCTGTTGCTGTGGTAATCTTGGAATTATCTTTGGATAAGAGGTTAAAAAGTTGTCTC
Source organism: Theodoxus fluviatilis (assembly GCA_034096865.1). NCBI lineage: Eukaryota > Metazoa > Mollusca > Gastropoda > Cycloneritida > Neritidae > Theodoxus > Theodoxus fluviatilis. The sequence goes on along the minus strand of JAWQFJ010003121.1, from coordinate 245,099 downwards.
CATGGTAACAGGGCATTATTCATTGAGTGCTGTGGCCATTACTGGACATTTTCACGCTTTTGCAGTGTGCACAGCACTGAAAATAGTTTTGTCTTCAAATCTCATTTAACATTGAAAATGAAATTGATTTTGTATGTAGGAGAGCACATCCTTTTTTCAATGCCTCAAACTGGATAAGAAAACAAATGTAGTACACGTGTTGTCAAAGGATAGTATGGTATACAATTTACTTTACTTGTTTTCATGTCCTCCTTGTAAACTATTACTGCGCTTTGCATAACATGCTGATGTGCTTTATACATCTTGCGTCTAATTTCAAGAGATTCACTTATACAAATGATCAATAAATTATATCTACACATTTATTTATGAATGGTTGTTTTTGTATCGGAAGACTTTTTCAAGTTTCAGAAAGTCCACAGCAAGGAAATACTTCTGTAGTCCTTGAGAGAGTTATTAGTGGTCTCCAAATGCAAGGGATAATTGTTGATCCTGTGGGCTGATCGAAAGCAAGGTGAGGAAGGGAGGCATTTCCAGATACTAATTTAGCGAGTCCCCTGAGATATCTTCTGCACCTGATGCCCTTCCAGACTTAGCTTTGTTACCAACAGACTATCCCCCTCTTCTGCAATGGGCAGATCAAGTTCCTCATGCTGAACATTAATTTTAAGATTTTCTGTCGTTTGAATCAGACACATCTGTTTAGACTGATCAAGCATGCAAAGTAGCTTGCATAGTCCTGTACTTGGGAAGCTGGTAACTTTTTCCAACCTGATTCCAGTCACACAAGGGTTCAGAAGGTGCATGAAGATGTATGTTTGCCATTTGCAAGCATTCAACAATTACATTTATCTAGGTATTGTTTCTCTTTGTGGCAAATGTGGGTATCTAAAAGGCACACGCTCGCAACAGATTTCAACTGAAGTAGCGACGGAAAGGCCACACGAGGAGAAAGTCTGCTGACAGAAAACAGCGTACGTTGGGTGCTACAATTTCTGTTCTGGAGACGTCATACATGGGTCTGACAGTGTGCGCCGGAAACTAGTGGACTTTGCACGTGTGTGTGTGTGTGTGTGTGTCCACCTAGTTTATGAAAGTCTTCCATCTGTGGTTTCCGCGAAGGAAGATTAACGTCAGAAGGTAATAGACGGGATTTAATTGCTACAAGCCGTGTCTTCCACCGGTGTGAAGCGCCAGGTGCAGAAATAGTTCTGGTTCTAAACTCATCACTGGATTAGGTCTCCACTTTTCTGGTGCACACTGTATTGAGAACTCTGGAGTCATTCACACGAAGGAAGAATTCAATGCAACATGTAGATTTTCTCAAATTCACGCACTCGCCCATTCACAACACATCAAGTTAATGAGAAAGCCTGTCGAGTCTCAAACAAATATGGCACAAAATTTGCCAACATTTATTCATGGATGTATCTAATTAGCGTGTGATATACGAATGTATTTGGTCCATGTTTGAATTGTTATGAAGAGCGATGGTGTGTATGCACTGCGCGAACACAAATATATCTATTCTTCTCCACTTGTGAAAATTAAAAGGAGAAGAGACAGATTAAAAAGTGGTCGTAATGTTTCATAATGGATCAAATACCAGTTTCACAATAAGTAAGGCATACGTAGGATTCTGAACAAAGTTAGCAAATTATGAATGGTGTCACAACGACGGAGAAACTAGCGACATGGCTCGACTGTGTTTTCTTCTCTTCACCCCATCCCCTTCTGCAGGCTCAGTTCAGATTTGGGTTTAGACAATTTTCCATTTCGCTCCTTCAACATTTTTTCAGTTGTTGCAAACTATGAATTGTATAAGACACATAATTTTTCGATGGTTACTATGGCATCTAGAAGAACTTAACCAGATATAGTAGGGTCTTTCCTTTGAGAAGGGGTGCAACTCTTAATAAAATAGCATAACATAACACAACACAACACCACATGACATGACATAACATATCATAACATAACACCATTACATAACATAACATGTGTTGTGAAGGTTCTAGGAGGAACGGGAAAATTGTAGAGCAATCAGGCTGTTTACATCAGCCTCTCTGCTAATGCCGTTGCCTGGCCACGTGGGTGACACCCATTCTGAACACAGAGACTATATTCATTATAGTCTCAGCCACGCTGAATGGGGTGACACCCCCAACACCTCTCCCCCACCCCCGGACCCTCTGCATTCTGACAAGGCAGAAGTCGCTCCCACCCTCTCTCACAAATAAAGGGGGAAAGTTCCTGAACCCTCTGCAGGCATCTCACATTACATTCACAACATAGACATCAGGAACAGACCAAATACTACAATGATGGGACTTTCTTTCACTGAAGTTGATTTATTTTTATTTTTAATTTTTTTAACTTGTCCCGTAGTCTGGACGACCGTTGGGGCACCACAGATGATCTGGCAACCAGCTCTCTCCATTCCTCTCGCCTCTCGGACTGTCTCAAGGCTGTCCTCCCATCTTTTCCTTTGTCTGCCTCTCCTCCTCCCTCCTTTTACTGTGCCTTGTAGCACAGTCTTGGCAAGCCCTGACGATCGTGAGATGTGCCCATACCACTTTAGTTTGCGTCTTTTCACAGTGGTCAGTAGTTCTTCATGGGGCCTGATGGCTTGCCTGATTCTGTTTGGGACTTCCTCGTTTGTGATGCGGATGTGTCTGTCTGTCTGTCTCTCTGTATGTCTGTCTGTCTGTCTGTCTGTGTGTGTGTGTGTGTCTGTCTGTCTGTCTGTGTGTCTGACTGTACTGTGTGTCTGTCTGTGTGTCTGTCTGTGTGTCTGCCTGTGTGTCTGTCTGTCTGTCTGTGTGTCTGTCTGTCTGTCTGTGTGTCTGTCTGTGTGTCTGTCTGTCTGTCTGTGTGTGTGTCTGTGTGTGTGTGTGTGTGTGTGTGTGTGTGTCTGTCTGTCTGTCTGTCTGTCTGTCTGTCTGTCTGTCTGTCTGTCTGCCTGTGTGTCTGTCTGTCTGTGTGTGTCTGTCTGTCTGTCTGTGTGTCTGTCTGTCTGTCTCTCTGTGTGTGTCTGTGTGTGTGTGTCTGTCTTTGTAGGAGATGCCGAGGAGTCGTCGAAAGCATCTCATTTCCATGGCCTGCATCCTTCTCTCCAAGTCAGGTGTTAGTGTCCATGACTCACAGGCATACAAAAATATGGACATGACCAGGGCGTGCATCAGTCGGATCTTTGAGCTGAGGACTATGTTCCTGTCCTTCCTGATGGTCTTGAGTTTTGTGAGTGCTGCTGTGGTCTAAGCAATTCTGGTGAGTATTTCAGGTTTGGATCCTGCATCCGTGACAATTGCTCCCAGGTATTTGAAGCTGTTGACGGTTTCCAGTTTATCGCCACATACCTTGATATCAGTGCTGATGCAGTTGGTGTTGTTGGTCAGTTTGGTCTTCTCTGCACTGATCTGCATGCCAAAATGTGTGGAGGTTGTGTCTAGGTGCTCCACTAAGTTCTCCAGCTCCTTTTCACTTCCGACCAGGCCATCTATGTCGTCAGTAAAACGTAAGTTTGTGATTGTTCTGCCACCAATGCTGACTGTCCCCTCGAGGTCTTTTAGGGCGTTGGTCATTATTCTTTCCAGGAAGATTTTGAAGAGGGTGGGAGCTAGAGAGCAAACAGCCTTGTCTCACTCCGACTGTGGTTCTGAACCAGTCCCCAATGCTGCTGTTGAAGTATACGGCACTTGTGGCATTGTCATACAGGTGTTCTATGACTCTGATCAGGTTGGCGTTGATGTTGTACAGCCGCATGGTAGCCCACAGTGCTGCATGCCACACCCTGTCGAAAGCCTTCTTAAAGTCCATGAAGACGTGGTAGAGGTCCTGTATGTGTTGTAGGTACCTCTCGCACAGTATTCTGAGGTTGTAGATCTGCTCCGTTGTACTGCGCCCTTGTCTGAAGCCTTCCTGTTCTTCAGCGGTGATCTTCTCTGCTTGTGGCTTCAGTCTGTTCAGTAAGATCTTCAGCATGACTTTGCTCGGGTGGCTGATGAGGCTGATAGTTCTGTGGTTCTGGCATAGCTGTAAGTTGCCTTTCTTGGGGAGGGTGATGATGAGGGACTGCATCCACGGTGTGGGTCACTCCCCCGTCTGCCAGCTGAAGTTGATATGTGTGCGAATTTACAATAGGACACAAATTTTGCCCGACTCCACCGCGTGCCAGGCAACCGCATGAGTGGAAAGGCTGATGTAAACAGTCTGATTGTGCTTCGACATACTCGTGTGATCTAGAACCTTCACAACAATTTCAATGGAGTTGATGTGTAGAGAATTCATTGCATGTCAGGAACGGATCAAAGATGATCCACAAGCATAATAGACTGGACTTTATTTCACTGAAGCAGATGCGTTGATAGGGCATTGTCACTTGTATCTGGAAACGATCGAAGAGAACTATCAACAATAGACTAGATACAACAGCTAGGGGAAAGTGGGGCATTAGGCATCCCCTTTTTTATTTCGCCAATTATTCTGTTCTGTAAAAAGTTACTACAAATTAAACAGAGAAAACAAATTGAGGACATTAATGTCCAATGAAATACACTGATTTTCTTTGGTAAACTCAAAACGAAATATTTTTAAACTAATTTTATTTCTTACAGTGAACTTTATGCTCTCGGAGCATTAAGCCCCAGTAGTCAGGGCCCGTATCCAGAACGGCGAGTTATTTTAACCCCGATTTTTCTCTAAACCCGGGTTAGCTATTGCGAGGTTAGGCATTAGGTTAAATCCACATCCACAAAGCGAAAATAACGCGGGGTTAGCTAAATCTTGGTCTCGGTCAACTCAGACGATTTCAACTGTTCCACTCTCCCTGGGATGGAAACCAGTATATATAGCAAAGCGCAACCTAGGATCCTCTGACGAGCGTTCCTTATCTAACCGATTTACCTTCCCCAGTGAAGCTGGATACGGGCCAAGGTCATTTGCCCACTGCACAGAGACAGGCAAAGCAGTTAGAGGAAATTCTTCACAGGCCCTTGAATCGCGGCTGGATTAGAGTCATAAAACGTTTTCTACACACACTCACAACGCGCGCCGCAGTCATGAACGCGTGTGCATGTGATTAAAAGTCAATACATGCTCAGTCGAAGATAACCCCGGGTTATCGATTTATCTTGCCGACATTGGGAGGATAGTTTAACCCTCTGCTTTGACGCGAGGTTACGGCTAAATCGCCGTCATGCATAGGAAAATTTAACCCGAAGTCAAGATAACCCGGGGTTAGGGGATAAATCGAGTGTTGAAAAGATAAATCGCCGTTCTGGATACGGGCCCAGGGCATTAGGCGCTATCGCCTCCCTCCACACTCACACAATTCACGTTATGATTCTTTCGGCTTTTGTGTGTAGGGGTTTCGCTAGTGGAAGGGGGTAATAATTAAGTCCCTCTCTCTCTCTTACATCCCACATCCACATGACATAACACAATCTTTATCAAAGATGATTTTAATAAGAACTAAATAGTGGCATAATCAAATTCAATGCAATAGGGACAAACAATCATGTCAGCCCACTATTTGTGACTGAAGGGCGGTGGGCTTTCATATTGTCCCGAAATTAAAGTTGAACCAAAAGTACTCACGAATTCTGGTAGACAAGTGCAATCAGTTCTCGACTTCCATCGATGAAACTGATCATTGAAACTGATATCCACTAAAGAGTGGACATTCACTCACTCTCTCTCAAGGCTATCTCTCGAGACAAGTGAAAAGGCCATAAATTTGGGGTTTTATACACACTTGCTCGGACGAGCAAAAACTTTTAGATCATTCCGCAAGAACACAAATGATGAAGCTTTTCAGACGACAAGTTGTTCAAGAGTCTTGGTGGGGGCTAAATCTTCGAACAGGGAAATGCTGTCTTTTTGGCACAAACTGTCAGAGGGTAGAAGAAGACTGGAAAAAACGTTTAACGTGTTGTTCCACCTTTCAACATGGAGTTCCTGACATATGACCGCCTCGTATGGCGTCTTGCAGTCGGGGTCGGCTATTGCGGAGGGCCGCTATTGCGTGATTTTTTTTATTAAAAAAAGTTCTTAGGCCATTTTGATTCTTTTGTCCAAAAACGCCTAAAAAACCATAATATTTTTGTTACTTTTGTTTTTCGAAACAGAAATTTTTTAGTTTTTTTTTTCTATTGCTGGGGGTCGCTATTGCGGGATTTTTTTGGTCAAAAGTTCTTCAGGCCATTTTGATTCTTTTGTCCTAAAACGCCCCAAAATAAAAATATTTCTTACTTTTTTTTTTAAACAGGAATTTTTTAGGGTTTTACCGATAGCGCTCAGCCTAGGCCTCACCCCCACCCCGCCTGATTGACTTAGCCTGTCCGGGGAGTTTCACCTAAACCCGGACGCGTTACTTTTTGTCATGTTTGTGTCCAACATCAGCGTCGGGCCCTGGAGTTAGGGCGTAGGGACCACCCGTTGAGAGTCAAACGTGGGATGGAGTTAGAATATAAAGCTTCACCCGTTATTGATAACAACTGAAAAAATGTCTGTTTTTTCCCAAAAAAGTAACAAATATTTTATGGGTTTTTTGGCGTTTTAGGACAAAAGAATCAAAATGGCCTGAAGAACTTTTGACAAAAAAAATCCCGCAATAGCGGCCCCCCGCAATTAAAAAACAAAACGAAAAAATTTCTAAGTTTCGAAAAAAAGTAACAAAAATATTATTTTTTTATGCGTTTTTGGACAAAAGAATCAAAATGGCCTAAGAACTTTTGTTGTAAAAAAAAATCCCGCAATAGCGGCCCTCCGCAATAGCGGCCCCTACCCTTGCAGTCAACTGATCTTAAAGTTTCGCACGCCAGAATTAAACTGTTAACCCACAGTGCATGCACAACCGACCCCATCCAATCAAACCGCAATTGCAGCATTACCCGATTTGTCTAGAACCGGTTCAAGCCGGCCTCAAACTTCGAAGCCAAGGCGTGTTCCCGCCAAAACCTCAACTCAGCCTCACCCTTCAGCCATCTCAGAAAATAAACAACACTGGAACCGTAACAGGCCCCAACATAAAATACGTATTTTGGTAAGTCTTATGTCATCTAAAACGTATGAAATAACTTACAAATGCATAGAATCACACAGAAGGAGAAAAAAAATATTAATTTTAATTTTACTGTAAATGTTTCTGCCAATGCACAGATGCAAGGTCCAAAATGACCTAATGCAGCTCTGATGCCTTATTGGTAGCCTCTGACAGCTCAAAGCAACACAACAAGCTGCATGTGATACCATTCATCAAACAAAGTGTATGATTTCCATTTATGTTTTCTGGTTTGTGTATATACTTATGGCAGAAACGACTGTTGTTTTTTAATACATAATGCTACAGAATCAGGTACAGAAAATTGAAGGGAAACAGGCACCAACTAGTCTTTTACTGACAGTTTCATGATAAGTGTATGGAGCAGAAAAAAGAAACACATGCTAATTTAGAGAAGAGGTGTGTGTGTGTGTATTTCATCAGTCCTATTTTGTCTTGTTGATTTAAAAAAAGTCATTTTAGAAACAAAATGCAAAAAGGTGGGGCATTAAGCCCCACTGCATTTTGATTGACTCTCATGGGCTTTGCCTTTTTCATTCAAGATTACTATAGGGTCAGGAAGTTTTAACTGTCAGTGCTGAAATGTGATCAAACTTATCATAATGCACACACTTCAAATAATTTTTTTTAATGGAGGAATAAAAAAGTCACCGAAAAAGCCACAGTACATTTTTAATTATCTGCCAAAATTCCTCTCCAAAGCAGTAAATAATACACGGAGTATAACACAAACATAATGAAATTAATGCATGTGCACTTGCCTTGGTGGTTTAGGAAAGCACTGATGCAGTTCTCGTGTTCCTTTGTTGATCACAAAGTGCACATCAAAATTAGATGTGAGTGCATGTCTAAGAGGCAAAGTTTTTTTCGGACTTTCAACATAGTAGCAAAAGAGTGGTGTCAAAAAACTTGCACTGTGACTGACCTCTTTCCGACTGAGTCAAAACCATAAGTCGTTCTCGAGAGAAACTAACTTTGATTGGTTGAAATTCATTTTGGAAATAAAATAACTGAAACTGAAATAAGGTTGGTTTTTTTTTCATCAAGTGGTCACTAATGCCCCCATGTGGCTTAATGCCCAGCTTTCCCCTATAGGTTTATGTATTTTTCCTCCGGAAAAAGACAATACTGCTGCAGATTTTTGGCATATGTCTTCATTCAAGATACATTAATCTATTTAATATGTTTGTGGTAGGTGCATGGCTGTCGAGCATGGCAGTAGATGTTGTAGCGTGGATGGTATATCGAGAGGACAAGTCGGACCGGTGACTTTTCATACTCCTTTATTCTTCTTCCTTACAAGGCAGCGTACAAGAGCACACGACACAAACCGTGTTCACTAGATCCCTTCCTTGTTCGCCTACTGAATCTCCACTCCCTTACTTCTCTCTCCCTCCAACCCTTATCTCCTCTGACTCCACCCCTCCGTTCTGAATGGCTCAGACAGTTCCAGAACCTCTGACTAATTAGAGATTCCTTTAACTTTCACCCTCCAACACAAACAGGTGCTAACCAGATGTTCTGAACACAACTCCATTCCCCCTCTGATCTGACAGGGCTTCTTCCTTGTGCCCACAGGTACTATTGCTCGTTCCATGGATCTATAATTATTATTATAGATCCGTGCTCGTTCTATGAACACTTAATTTGCTCTGGCCAGCTGAAGGTATGACCTTTAACCCGTCTCTACTATTTGATGCTCCGACCTAAATTCCTTTACAAAGAACTCCAACTCAATACAATGTGCACGAATGCATACTACAGATACTGCAAGAAAGGAATCTACTAATAAAATCATGCACTTGATGGCTGTACAACCGGAAGGAAAAGCAGTTTGATTCTCACAACACATAGAATAGAATAGAATAGAATTCTTCGGCTTGCTTAGGCGTCCAGGGCCTATCGCCGATTCTGGTGGTTCTCTGGCTGTATTTTTATTGTTCCCATGGATACTGGTATTTTACCAGGCCTAGTCTATATCACTTGTGAGATAAAGAAAAAGATAGAAAAAGGCTTAATTGCTGTGCAGCATCTGCGCCAGTGGTTCCTCCAGCTTAGAATAGAATAGAATAGAATTCTTCGGCTTGCTTAGGCGTCCAGGGCCTATCGCCGATTCTGGTAGTTCTCTGGCTGTATTTTTATTGTTCTTATGGATAAAGAAAAAAATTAGAGAGAAAAAAAAGGCCTAATTGCTGTGCATCATCTGCGCCAGTGGTTCCTCCAGCTTGAACATATATCCTTGTAGATGCTTGTCCACTCTGTTCTTGAACGAGTTCAGGCTCGGTGCCTCAACTACGCTGTTTGGGAGGCTGTTCCACATGTTGATAACTCGCTGGGTGAAGAAATGCTGTCGTAAAGCCATATTGCATCGGTTTTTCTTGAGCTTGTAGGCGTGACCTCTTGTGACACTATTGTCATCGCAGGAAAACAGATTCTCTCCAATCTGATACATGCCGTGCGTATACTTGTACACTTCTATCAGGTTAAACGGCTAGCACTGCCCCTACCTCACCACATTTTAAACACACAGCGTACTGTTACCATTACCAAAGATCCTAGTAATAGAAGAATAGGATCTTTGATAGCAGTATGCGATCTTCTGCCACCTCTCTCGAGTGAGAAGGTTGGAAGAGTTAGTTACCTTGACACGTACGTCATGCCAACAAGCACAGTACCCCAGATAGGCCGTGGCTCGTGCGAGCGCTGGCTTCGTAAGTGAAGTTTCACCAAACCACACACTTTGCCAAGGTAGGAATACACAGTGATGATTGCTGCTCCGTGCTTTTATTGCTATAACGAGGGTGAATTGTTTTATTCGCACTAAACTGCAGGAGCAGTCGATTTGTAGTCGTAATTTTGATCGTGTTGATTGATGGAAGCATTTCATTTGTAGGGTTGGTAGATGTTTTCATGATTATCGTCTTGCGATGTAAACGCACGATGACGAGCTCAGGCAGATTTGAAAGTTCATCTGGCCTAGCGAGGTGGAAGGTGACATGTAAACGCTGTCGTGTGGAAAGTCTAGGGGTTTCGCCGCTTTCTCCCTCTTGAGGCTTAGCAGCTCATGCGGCACCTGAACTTGAATTGCCTCCCTTGAAAACTCTGCAGACGCTATCAGCTGCAGCAGCACATGACTTACTGAACTGACATGTGGCGAACCTTTGAGGTTGCAAGATAATCGCAGATTTAGAGAAAGGATAAATTGAGCCTTGTTTTTATAGTGAGGGTTCGACATGAGAAACACACTGGAGTTAAAACGCGGTGCAGCTGCGTGCTTTCAAACTTGAACTTGAACTTGAACTTGAAAAATTCTATGAGGTATGCTGTGTAGCCTTTTCATAGTTCCTAGTGCTAGACTTGCATGCGTGGCGGCTATTATGCAGTCTAGGTGCAGCAGGTTGGGTTATACATAGTAGGGCTGTCTTTCCAGAAGTAGTCTAACCTAGCCTTGAAGTTGTCGACAGTGTTCGCAGATACGGCGTCACCAGGAAGACTGTTCCAGGTGTTGACTCTGAGAGAAGTAGTTGACTCTCACGTATAGTCTGCAGTGGTCTTTGAGGAGTTTGAGAGAGTGGCCTCTGGTTTCTCTGCTGTTGGTTGGCTCGAAGCGAGGTCTGTCTGCATCATACAGTCCATGCACGTACTTGAATACGTCTATCATATCTCATCTGAGACGTCGGTGCTCCAGACTGGGAAGTTTGAGGGCCTTCAATCTCATTCTGTAAACCAGAGTCAGTACTTTTGCCGGTAGGCGAAATCTCTAGTTTACTAGAATGCTTCAATCTCTCACTGTAGGACTTGTTTTTCAGACCTGGGATCAGCTTGGTCGCTCTGCGTTGTACGGCCTCTACTTCTGCACAAAGCGTCTTGTGCTGTGGTTGCCACACTGATCGAGTGGCCATATTCGAGTTTGGGTCGGACTAGGCCCTTAATTGTACAGTTGGATGAACAGATCCTCCGTCAGATAGTCAAACGTTCTTCTGATGATACCCACTACTTTGTTGGCCTTTGCTATGGCTATTCCAACATGCGTTTTGAATGTTAGTCCACTGTCAATATGAACACCCACGTTTCATAGTTTCAGTACGTGTCGCCTCTAGACCAGCAAGGGACGTGTCTTATGAACCGAAAATCTGTTTTGCGTGCACACCATCGACTGCCTCCACCTCACATGAATCAGAGTGGGAGCCCGGCCTATGTAACTGACTGAAAAAAAGTTTTAAATTCCAAACGAAAAAAAAAGATCCTCCTGCTTACATCTCTCTCTCTCTCTCTCTAGCTCTCTCTCTCTCTCTCTCTCTCTCTAGCTCTCTCTCTCTCTCTCTCTCTCTCTCTCTCTCTCTCTCTCTCTCTCTCTCTCTCTCTCAAAACTGGACACCACCACACACAAAAAAGATGGGGGAAAGAGTAAAAAGTAGAACACTTCATAGCTATGCACTATATTAATTATTATATATATATGTACACCTCAGTCACTGCTGTTTTTGTTCTTTTTGGTGGTGGGTAGCATTTAGTTTATGAAAGAGATAAATTGTTTGTTTTTTTCTTGTAATTTATATACAATTCTGCTGGTTGGATCATTTGTGCATCATTAAAGAAAAACAGACAAAAAGATTTAGGGTTATGGACCATCTAATTCACCTGGACATACTTTGGACAACATTTTGTGTGTGTGAAAGACCGAAACTCACTTTGTAAGAGAGGAAGGTCGTCAGGAAGTGTAGTCACATTGCTCTGGGCCCAGGATTAAACAGTCCCACGCAGCCTCTAAAGGTGCAATGTGCACCTGCTAAATGTGTTGCTCATCAACAAGAAACAGAGTCTGACTGGCTGCCATTCAGTTCAGTTCAGTCTCTTAACCTTGAGATGGGTTGTTGAGGCACCACTGATGACTTTCGGACAATCTTCCTCCATCGATCTCTATTTGATGTTGTCTTCCCACCTCTTTCTCTGCCTGCCTCTCCTTCTCCCACCTCGTACGGTACCTTTGCAGGATGGTCTTAGCCAGCCCACTGCCACTTGACACGTGACCGTACCACTTCAGCTTTCTGCTTTTCATGATTGACAGCAGGTCTTCGTACTGTCCTATTGCTCTCCTGATCCTGTTGCTTACTTCCTCATTCGTGACATGGTCTTTAAAAGAGATGTTCAGAATCTTGCGGTAGCATCTCATTTCCAGGGCTTGTATCCATCTCTGTAGTTCAGAGGTGAGTGTCCAGGACTCGCATGCATACAAGAATACATAGATGGCCCAGCGTGCGCATGAGCCTGATCTTCGACGCGAGAGTGATATTTCTGTCAAGCCATATTGGCTTCAACTTTGCCAATGCTGCTGTTGTTTGTGCTATCCTGGACAGTATCTCTGGTTTGGACTGGCTGCCATTACTCTTACTGATTAATGAATGAATCACCATCATAGGCCAACATGAGCTGCACTGATACCCGGGTTGTCAGATGAACTTACTCTGCTGTTTATCAACCTTAGATCCAAAGTGAAAAGGAAATTTGTGTGTGTTGAAACCATTATTTATGCAGTTTTATTTCTGGATAAGGTTAAGCACCTTGTCCAGAAATATAACTCTGTAATCCACAGACTTTAAAATGCCGCACTTACTAACAGCGAAGTGACTGAAGACACTGGACTAGACCCTGTGTGTGTGTGTGTGTGTGTGTGTGTGTGTGTGTGTGTGTGTGTGTGTGTGTGTGTGTGTGTGTGTGTGTGTGTGTGAGTGCATGTTTGTGTGTGCATGTGACACAGTGTGTAGGACACAGTGTGTGTAGGACAGACAATGTTTGTGAAGAACAATGTTGTAAGACAGTCACAATGCATGTACAATGAACATCCCGCATCAGATTTCTAAGTCATGAGTGGGCCTGCAAAGGACCTAGACCATGCCCTTCCAGATCTTCGTTAAACAATGCAAAGCAATGATGATGATGAGGATGGACACAGTTTGTGCAGGACAGACAGGCTGTCTGTGTGCATGACAGGATGGAGGGAGGAGGAGACAAGCAGGGCTGGAGACAGCTGTACCTGACCACACCTACGCTGGAGAGCATCTCCATGGGCAAGGTGGCAGGCTGCCCTGTCTTCCTCAAGCTGGAGAATGTGCAGAGATCAGGCTCCTTCAAGATGCGTGGCATCTCCAACCTCTGTCAGAATGTGAGTAGAGGCTCCACCTGGTCTGCCTGCCTCTGTCTCTGCCATGGGGTGCATATCTGTCTCTGTGTCTTATTGCTGCTGTCTCTGTGTCTTATTGCTGCTGTCTCTGTGTCTTATTGCTGCTGTCTCTGTGTCTTATTGCTGCTGTCTCTGTGTCTTATTGCTGCTGTCTCTGTGTCGTATTGCTGCTGTCTCTGTGTCTTATTGCTGCTGTCAGTGTGTCTTATTGCTGCTGTCAGTGTGTCTTATTGCTGCTGTCTCTGTGTCTTATTGCTGCTGTCTCTGTGTCTTATTGCTGCTGTCTCTGTGTCTTATTGCTGCTGTCTCTGTGTCTTATTGCTGCTGTCTCTGTGTCTTATTGCTGCTGTCTCTGTGTCTTATTGCTGCTGTCTCTGGGTCTTATTGCTGCTGTCTCTGTGTCTTATTGCTGCTGTCAGTGTGTCTTATTGCTGCTGTCAGTGTGTCTTATTGCTGCTGTCTCTGTGTCTTATTGCTGCTGTCTCTGTGTCTTATTGCTGCTGTCTCTGTGTCGTATTGCTGCTGTCAGTGTGTCTTATTGCTGCTGTCTCTGTGTCTTATTGCTGCTGTCTCTGTGTCGTATTGCTGCTGTCAGTGTGTCTTATTGCTGCTGTCTCTGTGTCTTATTGCTGCTGTCAGTGTGTCTTATTGCTGCTGTCAGTGTGTCTTATTGCTGCTGTCTCTGTGTCTTATTGCTGCTGTCTCTGTGTCTTATTGCTGCTGTCTCTGTGTCGTATTGCTGCTGTCAGTGTGTCTTATTGCTGCTGTCTCTGTGTCTTATTGCTGCTGTCTCTGTGTCTTATTGCTGCTGTCTCTGGGTCTTATTGCTGCTGTCTCTGGGTCTTATTGCTGCTGTCTCTGTGTCTTATTGCTGCTGTCTCTGTGTCTTATTGCTGCTGTCTCTGTGTCGTATTGCTGCTGTCTCTGTGTCTTATTGCTGCTGTCTCTGTGTCTTATTGCTGCTGTCTCTGTGTCATATTGCTGCTGTCTCTGTGTCTTATTGCTGCTGTCTCTGTGTCTTATTGCTGCTGTCTCTGTGTCTTATTGCTGCTGTCAGTGTGTCTCCCGGTCTTTATTTCAGAGTCTCTCCATCTCTATTTTACAAGGTATGAATCCTGGTCTCTGTTGCGTTTTTTCTCACTCTGTATCTTGGTTGTTGTCTTTCTCTGTCTGTGCCTCTTGTCAGTTGCCTCCAAATCTCTGTCTTATTGTCTCTGTGCATCACTGTGAATCTCTCTCTCTCTGTGTCTCCAAATCTGGGTCTCTTTGTCTCTGTGCATCACTGTGAATCTCTCTCTCTCTCTCTCTCTCTGTCTCCAAATCTGGGTCTCTTTGTCTCTGTGCATCACTGTGAATCTCTCTCTCTGTGTCTCCAAATCTGGGTCTCTTTGTCTCTGTGCATCACTGTGAATCTCTCTCTCTCTCTCTCTGTCTCCAAATCTGGGTCTCTTTGTCTCTGTGCGTCACTGTGAATCTCTCTCTCTCTGTCTGTCTCCATTTCTCTGTTTCTTTGTCTCTGTGCATCACTGTGAGTCTCTCTGTGTCTCCAAATCTGGGTCTCTTTGTCTCTGTGCATCACTGTGAGTCTCTCTCTCTGTCTCCAAATCTGGGTCTCTTTGTCTCTGTGCATCACTGTGAGTCTCTCTCTCTCTCTCTGTCTCCATTTCTCTGTCTCTTTGTCTCTGTGCATCACTGTGAGTCTCTCTCTCTCCCTCTGACTCTCTCTCTCTCTCTCTCTCTCTCTCTCTCTCTCTCTCTCTGTGTCTCCATTTCTCTGTTTCTTTGTCTCTGTGCATCACTGTGAGTCTCTCTCTCTCTCTCTCTCTCTCTCTCTCTCTCTCTCTCTCTCTCTCTCTCTCCCTCTCTCTCTCTCTCTCTCTCTGTCTGTCTCCATTTCTCTGTCTCTTTGTGCATCACTGTGAGTCTCTCTCTCTCTCTCTCTCTCTCTCTCTCTCTCTCTCTCTCTCTCTCTCTCTCTCTCTGTCTCTCTGTCTCCATTTCTCTGTCTCTTTGTCTCTGTGCATCACTGTGAATCTTTCTCTCTGTCTCCATTTATCTGTCTCTGCCTCTATCATGCTATATCTGGTTGTGTGTCTGACTGATTGTCTTTGTGGGTATATTGTGTCCTGCTATCTGTGTCTGTTTGTCACTATCCCTGTAACTGTGTCTAAGATCTCTGCGTCTCAGTCTTTCTACCTATGATGTCTGCCCCTCTGTCTGTTGTGTCTTCATGCCTCAGTTGAAATAACCTCCTCTGTGAGTCTAAGTTTTTCCTGGTATTTGTCTCTTCTTCTGCCTCTTTCTCTGCAACTCTGACTTCCTTTATATGCATATGTCTTCATGCATGCTACCCTTTGTTCAGCAAGGAGACTGCATATTTTGACCTAGTCTGTAGAGGCTTAAACAGCAGTCCAAGTGAGTGCAAATATCAATAATTTAAGAGTATTGACAGAATAAAGTAAAGTGGATAGGTCATGTCTCATGCCTTGATTAAGTTTTAACATACAGAGCTAATGCCCTGTGAGGGACAAACATGTTAAAGTGAGGACAGGCACAGGCATGTCTTTGCACTGTCATTGAAGCCCAGTGTAAAATGAAAGCAAACACAATTTTGAGGACCGTGGTTGTAGAGACAGTATAGCATTGCAGGCTTTGAGGACTGTGGTTGTAGAGACAGTGTAGCATTGCAGGCATTGAGGACTGTGGTTGTAGAGGGAGTGTAGCAATGCAGGCATTGAGGACTGTGGTTGTAGAGGGAGTGTAGCAATGCAGGCATTGAGGACTGTGGTTGTAGAGACAGTGTAGCATTGCAGGCCTTGAGGACTGTGGTTGTAGAGACAGTGTAGCAATGCAGGCATTGAGGACTGTGGTTGTAGAGACAGTGTAGCAATGCAGGCATTGAGGACTGTGGTTGTAGAGGGAGTGTAGCATTGCAGGCATTGAGGACTGTGGTTGTAGAGGCAGTGTAGCATTGCAGGCATTGAGGACTGGTTGTAGAGGCAGTGTAGCAATGCAGGCATTGAGGACTGTGGTTGTAGAGACAGTGTAGCATTGCAGGCATTGAGGACTGTGGTTGTAGAGGGAGTGTAGCAATGCAGGCATTGAGGACTGTGGTTGTAGAGACAGTGTAGCAATGCAGGCATTGAGGACTGTGGTTGTAGAGGGAGTGTAGCATTGCAGGCATTGAGGACTGTGGTTGTAGTGACAGTGTAGCATTGCAGGCATTGAGGACTGTGGTTGTAGAGGGAGTGTAGCATTGCAGGCATTGAGGACTGTGGTTGTAGAGACAGTGTAGCATTGCAGGCATTGAGGACTGTGGTTGTAGAGACAGTGTAGCAATGCAGGCATTGAGGACTGTGGTTGTAGAGACAGTGTAGCATTGCAGGCATTGAGGACTGTGGTTGTAGAGACAGTGTAGCAATGCAGGCATTGAGGACTGTGGTTGTAGAGACAGTGTAGCAATGCAGGCATTGAGGACTGTGGTTGTAGAGGGAGTGTAGCAATGCAGGCATTGAGGACTGTGGTTGTAGAGGCAGTGTAGCATTGCAGGCATTGAGGACTGTGGTTGTAGAGACAGTGTAGCAATGCAGGCATTGAGGACTGTGGTTGTAGAGGGAGTGTAGCAATGCAGGCATTGAGGACTGTGGTTGTAGAGGGAGTGTAGCATTGCAGGCATTGAGGACTGTGGTTGTAGAGGGAGTGTAGCATTGCAGGCATTGAGGACTGTGGTTGTAGAGACAGTGTAGCATTGCAGGCATTGAGGACTGTGGTTGTAGAGGGAGTGTAGCAATGCAGGCATTGAGGACTGTGGTTGTAGAGACAGTGTAGCATTGCAGGCATTGAGGACTGTGGTTGTAGAGGGAGTGTAGCAATGCAGGCATTGAGGACTGTGGTTGTAGAGACAGTGTAGCATTGCAGGCATTGAGGACTGTGGTTGTAGAGGGAGTGTAGCATTGCAGGCATTGAGGACTGTGGTTGTAGAGACAGTGTAGCATTGCAGGCATTGAGGACTGTGGTTGTAGAGGCAGTGTAGCATTGCAGGCATTGAGGACTGTGGTTGTAGTGACAGTGTAGCATTGCAGGCATTGAGGACTGTGGTTGTAGAGGGAGTGTAGCAATGCAGGCATTGAGGACTGTGGTTGTAGAGACAGTGTAGCAATGCAGGCATTGAGGACTGTGGTTGTAGAGGGAGTGTAGCAATGCAGGCATTGAGGACTGTGGTTGTAGAGACAGTGTAGCAATGCAGGCATTGAGGACTGTGGTTGTAGAGGGAGTGTAGCATTGCAGGCATTGAGGACTGTGGTTGTAGAGACAGTGTAGCATTGCAGGCATTGAGGACTGTGGTTGTAGAGACAGTGTAGCAATGCAGGCATTGAGGACTGTGGTTGTAGAGGCAGTGTAGCATTGCAGGCATTGAGGACTGTGGTTGTAGAGGGAGTGTAGCATTGCAGGCATTGAGGACTGTGGTTGTAGAGGCAGTGTAGCATTGCAGGCATTGAGGACTGTGGTTGTAGAGGCAGTGTAGCATTGCAGGCATTGAGGACTGTGGTTGTAGAGGGAGTGTAGCATTGCAGGCATTGAGGACTGTGGTTGTAGAGGCAGTGTAGCATTGCAGGCATTGAAGACTGGTTGTAGAGACAGTGTAGCAATGCAGGCATTGAGGACTGTGGTTGTAGAGGGAATGTAGCATTGCAGGCCTTGAGGACTGTGGTTGTAGAGGGAGTGTAGCAATGCAGGCATTGAGGACTGTGGTTGTAGAGACAGTGTAGCAATGCAGGCATTGAGGACTGTGGTTGTAGAGGGAGTGTAGCATTGCAGGCATTGAGGACTGTGGTTGTAGAGGCAGTGTAGCATTGCAGGCATTGAGGACTGGTTGTAGAGGGAGTGTAGCAATGCAGGCATTGAGGACTGTGGTTGTAGAGACAGTGTAGCATTGCAGGCATTGAGGACTGTGGTTGTAGAGACAGTGTAGCAATGCAGGCATTGAGGACTGTGGTTGTAGAGACAGTGTAGCAATGCAGGCATTGAGGACTGTGGTTGTAGAGGGAGTGTAGCAATGCAGGCATTGAGGACTGTGGTTGTAGAGACAGTGTAGCA